>JABUQX010098994.1:30000-31647 GCA_015478945.1 Trachelipus rathkii
GTGGGGTTGGGGGTTCTTAGGGTATGTTAAGTAGGTTTATTTGTAGAAGGAGGGTTTAGGTAATTTGTGTTGGAGTAGGGGGGGTGGTGGGGAGAGGTGGGTGGTAGGGGGTTAATGGGGAGTGGGGGGTTTGGTTTGTGGTTTTCTTAGGGGGAGGAGGTTTGGTGGGGGTTGGTTTAATTGGGTTATGGTTGGAAGTTGGGGGGTTGTTGGGGTATTAGTGTTTGGGTAAAATTTTTATTGGATGGGGTGGGGGGGGGGGGGTGTTTAAAAGGGGTGGGTGGTGTGGTAGGTGGGGGGTGGGGGGAGGTATTTTTTTGGTGTTGTATGGTTGGGTTGTGGTGGGTTGGTCATGGGTTGGTGTGGGGTTTTTAAATGGAGGGGAGGTGGGGGGGTGGAAAGTATGGGTTATGGGGGAAGGGTTGGTTGGGGTTATTGGTTGTTAGTTGGGTTTGGTTTTTAATATGAGGGGTGTTTTTAGTGGGGGTATTTTGGAGGGTAGGGGGAGGTAGTTATGTGGAATAGGGGGGTTTAAATTGTTTGCATTTAGTAGAGGAAGTGGGGGGGGTTAGTGTAAAGTGTGGGGGTTAGGGGTTTTTTTAAAGGTGGTTGGTGTGGAAGGGGGTGGGGTAGTTTTTTAAGTGTTATTAAAAAAATGTTGTGGTTGTTTAAGGTTAAATTTATTTAAGGGTGGGTAGGTATGTTATTTGGTTTAAGGTTTGGTTATTATAACTGTTGGTAAGGGGTTTTTTTGGTAGGTTTTGGTTGGGTATAGTGTGGGTTTTGATGTGGTAAGGGGGTGTTTTAGTGGAAAGTTTTAGGTTTGTTTTGGTTTTTTATGTTGTACGGTTTAGTGGGTGTGAGTGAAGGGTGGGGTTGGTTTTTGGTTGTTGTGTGGGGTTTTGAGGTTTGTATGAGGTAGGGTATTGTAAAAAAATGGGGAGCGGGTGAATTGGAGAGGGGTTTTTATTTTTATGTGTTGGGTGTTTATGGTTTTATTTGGGGTGTGGGGGTTGTTAGTTGGGGGGTTATTAAGTGGTGGGGGGGGGTGGGGTTTTTTAGGTGGGGTGGGAGGTGGGGTTATGGGGGGTAGGAGTGAGGTTATTTGTTGGGTAAGGGTTGGGTTTAATATTGGGGGTAACTAAGAATTTGTTATTTGGTGGGGTATTTTGGTTGGTATTTGTAGTGGAGGTGGGAGTATTTGGTATTATGTTTTGGTTGTTGGTTTATGGAGTTTAAAGGTGGTTGTTTTGGTGGTTTGGAGGGGGTTTTTGTTGGTTTGGGGAGGCGGGAGGAAGTTATTGGTGGTATTGGGGGGGGGGGTTAGTAGGGGGGAGTGGGGAGTTAGTTTAAATTTTAGTGGAAGGTAGACAAGGTTGGTTTTTGTTTTGGGTAGTTGGCAGGGTTGGAGGGGGTGTGGTGGTGGTGGGTGGGGAGTAAGGTGGTGGGGTGTGGTTAAGGTTTGTTGGGTGGAGGGTGGGGGTGGGGGTATTGAAGGGTTTATTAGGGGTTTGTTGGGGTGGGGAAAGGAGGTGGGGGGGGGTAGGGTGGGTTAGGTTTGTTAATGTGGTTAGGGGGTTGTGAGGGTAGGGGGAGGTTGGTAGAGAAGGGGGGTGTTAGGTAGGGTGGGGAGTGGGGTGGGGGAGG
>JABUQX010098996.1:5000-10440 GCA_015478945.1 Trachelipus rathkii
TTTAGTTGTGGGTGGGGGGAGGGTAAATCTTGGTATGATTTAAAATTATTTTAAGGGAATTAACCAAAAAGTTTGACTTGGCTTAGAACAATAACCTGAAAGAGTAGTAATGGCTTCATTACTATATATATTAATATATATATAAATATATATATAATATATAATATATATAATTATATATATATATTTTATATTATATATATATATATATTTACTATAATTATAAATAAATAAGTCAGTAAGCCGAGATACTTAAACGCTGCTATTCTGAAATTAGAGATGGCTAAAAGCTATATAGCTGTAATTTCGAGCTTTTACGATTTTCAAAAGAGAGATACCAACCAAGGAACGAATCAGACACCATTTCAAAAGAGCTACGAACACAATTGCTCATCATTTTAATTTATAATATTTTTGGATAAAGTATTGAAGAAGGATGATAGGATTATCTTTCTCTGGAGGAATTACCATGAGAATGAAGATTCTGAGAGAATTTTACGAGATATAAAATGAATAGCAACTAAATTCCAGCATATATATATATATATATATACTATATTAATATATAGTATATATATATATATATTTATATATATATATATATTATATATATATATATATATATATATTATATATATATATATGATATATATATTTTTTATTTTTTTTTTCTTTAACAGTTAACACCCGACCACTCACGGCAAAGCCCCTAATCTAAGGGGGTGTGCTCATTTTTGTCTGAGCAAGACGTGACGCCAGAAGAGAGTAACACACACTCAGACGTCCGACCAGTGACGAACCTGGGTCTTTCGCTTAGTTGGGCGAGTGCTCTAACAGCTGAGCTACCGGATGCCATTTTGGTGCTTGATCCATTTCTTCTTGACTTATACGAGCCGACTCCACCGAATGATGTCCATTCTTCTTATCTTCATATAATAAAAAACTAAATCCAAAATGATGTTGGTCCATTTATTAATTTAATTAACTTTTGTATATCAAAAAAGAATCAAGATTAAAATTTTTGTGCTCCTCCATTATGATAAACAGATTTTAATTTTTAATTTTGTTTAAAATTTAAAAATTTTGTAATTACTATTTCTAAAAAGTTCATCAACAGTCTGACAAATGCTTCTCTCAGGCACATCTCTTCACCGCCATTTCAAACTTGCTAATGCCCTGAATCGTTGCAGAGCTCTTGTGTTTTCTGGTACTCTTCTCTTATTTATTTCTTCTAAATCTCTCTTTTCTTTATCCAGCTCTCTTTTTAATGCGTCCGTTCTCCACCGCAGTCGGCTCATCATATGTATATTATACTCATCACCGCACCGTCACAATAACTGCAAGGGTGGTGTAGTTTGGCGAATCGGGAATGTTGTTCGACCTTATTTGCGTATTTTTCCAGGTTGTTCATTAATTATATACCCATGACGGAACTTTTCCATGAACTATTCCTCTCCAATGATCTATCACGTGTTAATGATATTTCCTTATCCATATTTCCCCTTTTGATTGCTATTAATAGCTCCTTTTACGTCCATAACGCCACCTCCATTTGGGTTGCCCTTCTCATATTGCCACGCACTCTTCGGATTAAAAACTTCTTTGTCAATCTATTATCATTCATTCTAAGCACGTGTCCATACTATCTTAGTACCCCTTGATTTACTCTTTCCATCAGATATTTCTCCTATCGGAACATATCCCTTATCCTTACATTTCTAATTCTATCAATTCTTTTCATTCCGCAAAAATCTGGTAAGCCTTTCATTTTAACAACCCTAACTCTCTTTTTTTCATATTAGAGTTTTAATGCCCACATTCTCACATCCATACAGAACAGTTTGGAACTAAATATACCTGGAACAAATTTTCATTTTTACCCTCCTTGTTAAATTTCCATTTTTCCATAATTATGCTAAGGCTACTTAATTACTCTTCACCTAGCAACCCTAATGGTCGATCTTCTTCTTTCATGCCTCCGAAAGCCCCAATATCCGTTCCTAAGTATCTAAAAACTGTTGTCTCTGCTAGGCTTTTCCCATTCACCTTTATGATATCCAACCCAGTTTGACACTTAATTTTTACCAACTTTAACTTTTAGCTGAAAATAATTTTTAATCCTTTTCCTTGGCACACTCGTTCAAACTCAAGCACAAAAATACGCAGTTTGTTTCTTTGTTTCGGCCAATCAACACAGAATCGTCCGCAAAAGTACGACGCTTTCTCCTCAATCTCCATCATCTTCAGATTCATATCAGCTTCCTTCCAACTATCCATATCCTTAAACTACACTATCTATAAAGGTACTTAAACAAACCATGGAGACATAACACAAACTTGTCTCAGATCCACTCTTACTTTAAATCACTATCCTTCTTTCCTGTTAATCCTAACACTTGTTATACTGTTCCTATAAAATGCTTTAATCGTCTTTAATAAAAACAATTTATTCCATAACTTTCTTATGTTCTCCACAACTTCTCTCTTCGCACTCTATCATATGCCTTTTCCAAATCAAGAAAACATGCATTTTTTCTTAAAAACTTTCTGCAGGCATTTTCAAGGTAAAATACCTGATCCACACATCCTCTACCATCTCTAAAACCACATTATTCCCCTTCAATCTGTTTGTCTGTAATACTTTTAACTTTTTCTATTAAAATTCGTCCATATATTTTACCTACAACACTCAATAAACTTATTCCTCTATAATTAAAACTCCTTTTTGTCCCCCTTACCCTTATAAATTGGTACAAGACAGGAGTCTTGCCAATCTTGTGGTACCTCGCACTGTTCCCAGCAAACATTGAATAATCTCATCAGCCACTCCACAACAATGTTACCTCCCTTTTTCAACATTTCTACTTGTATAGCATCTAATCCAGAAGATTTTCCTCCTTTTGACTTCTTCAAAGCATTCACTATTTCATCCTTTGTAATATGTCCTACAATTTCATTTCTAAACTCTTCCACCGTAATATTTTGTCTTACTCTAATTTGTCTTCTTTCTTCCTCCTCATCTACTCTTCCAGCATTTAGTAGTTCTTTAAAATGTTCTCTCCATCTCTCCTCCACTTCTCTATCATCCTGAACTACATTCCCATCCAAAGCCTTTACTCCAATTATGACGCCTTCTCTCTTATTCCGAATCTTGTTAATCTCCTTCCAAAATAGTTTACTCTTCTCCTGATAATTAGCAACAATCTTTCCACTCCACCGTTCGTCTGCCCTTCTCTTTGAGGCTTTCACTTTCATTTTAACTTTATTTCGCACTCTCTTGTATTCCTCCCATGTAGCTTGACTATTAATAGCTAAATGTTTTGCAAAAACTTCTTTTTTCCTTTTAATAATAACATCTAATTCTTCACTCCACCATTCGCTACCTTTTCTTTTACTCCTTCTGCCAATCTTTTTCACACCACAAACTTCCTTTGTAGTCATCAGAATTGTTTTCTTAAAAGAATTCCATTCCTCTTGAACTCCTTCTTTCTCTCTTTCTTTCATTATTCCCCATTTTTCTGCTAAAATTCTTTCGTATTCTGTTGAGTATTCTTCATTTTCTAATTTCTTAACTCTTGTAACTTCTACACTTTTGTTAAATTCCAATCTTTTCGTTCACCCTTCTTTCACCTTTATCTTTGCTTTTACTAAACAGTGAGATATACCCCCTGCTGCACTCCTTAAGACGTTCACGTCCAACAACCTGTCTTTCTCCATTAGACTTACAGATACATAATCAAGCAGAGCTCAAATACCTGTCACTCTACTAACCCAGGTATATTTATGTATGTTCCTCTTATTAAACCATGCATTTTCTATTATCATCTTTCGCAGCACATAATTCTAACAATTTTTCCCCATTTTTACTTTTTCCTTGTACTCCAAAAGGGCCTAACATTCCTTGTACCTGTACATTACCCACCCTAGCATTTAAATCAGCTAACAGGCATACTTTATCATTCCTATTAAAACTACCCAAATAATCATTTAGTTCATCCTAAAACACCTCCCTTACTTCCTCAGCACTATCATTTACTGGGGCATATCCAGCTTTCACTTCTCAGTTTCATTTTTACCCACATTAATCTTGAACTAATAAATTTACTTTCTTTCACATATTCCCATAATTCTTCTTTCATAATTATCGCTACACCTTCTCTAGCTCTGACCCTCTCACTCACCCCTGAAACTAGTCCCCTGTAGCTTCCAAACCATTCCTCTCTTTTTCATTTTAGCTTTGTTTTACTTAAAGCACAAATATTTATTCCCCTTTCCTTGCAAACCAGCCCAACCTCTTCTCTCTTACCCTCAGCATTTACCCCTCTAACATTCAAACAAACAATTTTAAAAATTTGTCTCTTATTTTCCACTTTCATTTTTGTTACTGAATCTGTTTTAGTATCCATTTTGTTTGTAATTTCTGCTTTGTACTCCTTCTTTGGAAGAAAACTAAATGACTAGGAGGGTTCCCAGCTTCTTGTAGTCACTCGCCTTCAACAAATTTCACGGGAAATTATTAAAAGTTTTCTATTAAAATTTTAGAACAACTTACTTACCTCGCTTAACGAATAAATTATTCAGCAATCTAATAAGCTTATTATTTCTATTAAAGACAGCTAAAATCGATTTAGAAGCTATTAGGTATTTAAATCTTAACAATTAGGTCAATTCAACAATAAAAAAAAGTTTCTTCACCAAATAATGAATTTAAAATTAATTTTGAATATTTTTCTTTTTAGTTTAGCAATATCGATAATAATTAGTAGAAATAAAAATAACTAAACACAAATAAAGATTAACTACCAAAGCGCACACATAATCAAGCATACTATCACTCCTATTAAAACTCCAAACAATCGTTTAGTTCATTCCAAAAGACCTCCCTTACTTCCTCAGCACTATCATTTACTGGGGCATCTGCACTTATAAATATCCAGCTTTCACTTCTTTTTCAAATTATATATACACCGTGTAATAATAATAATAATAATAATAATGTATGTATAATATGCAATAATAATAATAATAATAATATGTAATAATAATAATATCTTCTAATAATAATATCATATCAATAATAATAATAATAATAATATAATAATAATAATATGTATATAATAATAATAATAATAATAATAATAATATGTATAATAATAATAATAAATAACAATAATAATATAATAATAATATAATAATAATAATATATGTAATAATATATATGTTATGTATATATGAACAATAATAATATATAATAATAATATCAATAATAATAATAATAATAATAATAATAATAATATATATATGTAATAATAATATATATATGTAATATAATAATAACAATAATATATATATATGAAATAATATAATAATATGTATATGTAATATAATATATAATAATAATAATAATAATATAATAATAATAACAATAATAACCAATCAT
>JABUQX010098997.1:0-5000 GCA_015478945.1 Trachelipus rathkii
AAGCACGGCCGATAAATATATATAGACTGACATATAGAGTATATGCTAGTAGGTATAATATATAATATATATATTATTATAGTAGTATAATGATATATATAATATATATATATATATATATATATATATATATATTATATTTATATTATTAGTATATAGATATATATATTATATAAGTATATATATATATATATATATATATTATAATATATAATTATACGTATATATATATATATATATATATAGTATAGTTATGATATATATATAAGTATTATAGTATATTATATATAGTAATATATATTTTATTTATATATATATATATATTATATATATAATATATAATATATAGAAGTAAAAATACATTTTAAGTTTTATAAATTATTAAATATAAAAAGTATAAAGTAAATTAATATCAAAAAAAAATTTAAACTATAAAATATAAAATAAAAAATATAGGTTTTTTAATTGTACTATATATGATTATATAATATAGTATATAGTATATATTTATATAGTATAATAAAGTATTATATAGTAATCAATATATAGTATATATTAGCTATACTATATATATATGACTATAGTAATAATTGTATAAGTATATATATTTATATATCGTTATAAATATATAGATATTATATATATTATAGTATATAATATATAATATTATATAATATAATATAATAGCTATATATAATTGGTATATATGTATGATATATATAAATAGTATTATATATAGTATATATATATAGTATACTAGTATATACTATATATATCACTAATACTTTTAATAATATAACTTAATATATACTGATATATAATATATATATATATATAATATATATATATATATATGTATATATAAATATATATATATAATATATATAGTGTATATATATATATAATATACAGGTAATATAGTATAGGTAATTAATAATCCAAATAGTAGTATAGTAGTAATATAATAATAATATAAGTATAATATAATATAATATATATATAATAATATATATAATACAATATACTAGATATAGCCTACTATATATATAATATATATAGTACTATTATACTTATATATATGTATAAATATATATATTTATATATAATATATATATATAAAATATATTATATATATATATATATATATATATATATGATTATCTATAATAAGTAATACTATATATATATACTTAATATTATATATATATATTATATATATATATTATGCATTATTATAGATTATTTATAAACTAGCGATAAGGCAGTAGTGAATGCAAGATATAGATATAAATATTATATAATTAATAAGACAACCTGATGCGTATATTCTATATATATAGGAGTAATATATTCCCGTATATATGAATATAGTAACTGATATAAGCTATATTACTATATATATTGGTACGTATATTATATATACTAATTAACTATATATACGTAGGTAATCTGATATAGCATAGCATAAATTATTATAGTATAGTATAGGTTATCATAATACCTACTAGGTATAATAGTACTAATTAGGATTTACAGTAATATATTATATACGGTAACAGGATTATTTGTCTAGTACAATTATGTAGATGAAAATTCGTACAATTTCAAAAGATAATTTTTTCTTGCGAGAAAACGGCAATATTGTTTTATCTTGCACTTTTTGAAGTATTTTTAGCTTCGCAGAGAAAACCTGCAAAAACCTTTAATTTTAGATAAATATATTTTTCGCTTATGCATAGGGAAAAGGCAAATACATCATGTAGTTCTGTGAGAAGGGAGACTAATAGTTTTAATAATAAAGATAGGAAGTATTTACAATATTTATAAATTTTTTGTTTAAATATTTAGAACGAGTTGTAAAAGAATTATTCTTTTGCTAATTTATTTGCTTTAACTAGCAGGGGTTCCCAAACATGTTTTTCACGCGGCACCTTAAGTTGTGCTAAAAAAATTCGCGGCACACCTAACTCTTAAATTGGTTTGATCACTTAGTCTTAGGTCCTAGGAAAACAAGAAAAAAATGCAAATTTAATGCTCATTTACCTTTAATGTGAAGAATGAAACTGTTTTAATGAATTTTTTTCTCAGTTATTTTCTTTAAGTTTTATGGAAAAAGTTTGGTCAATTTTACCCTTAAATCACTTGGATGGCTGAAAAGTCTAAGCTCCTATAGTCTGTTTTTCTTGCTTTATTGTAAGTCATATCGTGAGAATGCAGACTACACAATAGATAAGTGAGAATTAAATCGCACAAGTCTTTTTAATGCGATCTTGCCAACTGCATTGTTTTTTCTGCTTACGCTTGCATCCAGCACTCGTTTGGGCCCTTCGTGCGTAGTTAAGTTCAAAGTGCTGTCATTCACTGGTGTCCAGCAGATTTTGAAAAGCTTCGCATTTGTCATCCCAGTAGGTTTAAGTTTCGGGTCGCATTCGAAAGATGGGTTGTCATCAATCTGTAAACATCCTCAGAATCAATATCGGTAAAATACTCAACAATGGTTTTTTTTCAAACCTTCCAAGTGGCGCAGTATAAAATTTCGGAAGTTTGGTTGAAGATGGATATCATTTGTTTTGACAAATTCTGCAACCGAGGAAAGTTGGAGATGTCTCTACTCTTATACACGCTTACAAAAATAAAATAAAAATTGCGCAAGCCTTTTATTTTGTCTAATTGTGCTCCTCCCTTCCCATGAAGAGATGTGGTGGTTTCATTTAGATTTTCGAATATTTCGGAAAGGCATCCCAATCTTAAGCAGGCCATCGACATCAGTTATATTTTTGAATAAAGACTGCTCTGTAAAATGTGACCAAAATGCATCGAGTTTAGTTCAAACAGTCCTGGCAAAAACCTTTTCCCTTGAAGCCACGCACTTCTGTGTTGCAGTAAGAGTGGAAGTGACCATAAACCAGTAGTACTATCGCGGTAAGTTTTAAGAGGCATCGCTTGAGCGGGGGGCTCATTGAAACAGAGGACATTAATGTTATCTTCACAATCATCCCAGCACCTTTTTTAATCTTGTGACAGCTCTTTCCTGTTGCCAGGGATTTTTCGATGTCTGACACAGTGGTTGCTGGTGGCGTTCGTCTGCCGACGTTGTCTTCATCCTAGAGCACGCTCAAACGATTGCGTTGTTCTCAACCATTCTGCGGCCGCTCCATCAATCGGCAAATAATATCTCGGGCACACTGCTCCATATCCCAAACCATGATTTTCTCAATACAGAGAATAGTGTCGATAACATTGAAAATTTCATTAGCCCGTGGTTTTGTAAAGTCTCAGCACTTCCGCGCATCGAAAGTTCCTTGTTCCCTATTTGCGATTGCTAATGGTAAACTTCACAACACAAGCAAGAAACAATTCGAGCCTACGTGCGGTAAGTTATCAGCTGTAAACTAAAATGAATTCTACAATTTTCAATCTATCTATGGTTCGTTCTCGACTCTCTGAAATAAGGTGTTTAACCTATCGCTGCACTATAAGTGGATTGTGATAGCTGCACACAGATATCAAATCTTTCTTGCCATAACGAATCTGAACCTAGAGAATCGCAACGAACAACATCTTCAGCAGGTTAATTAATTACGCTCGTGCCAAATAGGTTATCTGCGGTTTTCCCAGTCTTTAAGTCAATATCTTAAAAAACTGTGAAAACAAACTAAAAAAAGTTCAAAAAAGAAGAGTGCCCGCCCCTTTGTTTCCAAAGTTTTGCGTTATTCAAGTTCTCATTTTTAGAGAATTGTCTCGCATCAATAGAATGAGCCTGCGCTGAAAAAGTACAAGCGCTCGAACGGTAGGCTGGCGGTGTTAAAGATTATCTTACTCCTTATATGTTACAAAAGTCAAGGTATGATGTGCATCTCCAGAGTCGGTGTTTTTTAATTTTTGGTGGGACTAAGTACCAATTAGCAGCCCCACTTAAGTGACAGTTAACTATTGCCCTTCGTTGGGACTGTTCGTTTCCCAACGGAATAAAGCCAACAAAATAAGGTAGCGTAGGGTTTCATATTATTCTATTTCTCGAGTCTGAACTTTGGGACGTGAGTTGCGTTTTCCGGAACTGAGGCGACAAATTTGGCTTAGGTGACAGGAGTCGTGCTGGGATGATTTTGTTCGTCACATTTGGCGATGCCTGGTTGTTGTTGAATCAAGTCCGTCTAGAGTAGGTCTACAAGTTTATCACCTTTTCCGTTTCAAAAACCCAGTTTTTAGCCAATTGTTCATAATTCGGCAACAAAAAATGAGAACTACACATTCACTAATATCACATAATGACTAAATTAAACAGTTTCTTATAATCAATAAGAAATAATTCAAAGTTACCGTAAAATCCAGTGGAATCTTTTTTGGCAATGTTAATAACCTGGAGCAATTCGAACCAAGGACGCACTACGTGATTGCAAACAAAATGACCGACGAGTAGTAGACGATGCATATATGAAAATGATTTCATCCTAAAAAAGGATGTATAGTTAAACTCTTCAGCCAGGAGCCCAAGGAATTTGAATGAAGAGGAATAGAAGATACCTTTTCACTCTTACTCCTCATTCTCCTCCTTTTTCTCCCCTTCCTTCTCTATTAAAGGTATTGACATAATTCAAATAAATGAAAAAAAAATAAATAGCAAGTAATTTAATAAATTTTGCTATAATATATTAAGTGAGTAGCATAAAATATTTGCTTATTAATTTGAGATTACATTTATGGACTCAAAAAAGAAAAAATATCAATAAGAAATATTAGATATTTACAATTTATTTAATATTTACAATGCAATATCTATTACTATTAGTCATTTAGGCTGTGGTTCACAAATAGCTCAAATGGAGTGTGATGCATTAATCTAGGAGGTGGTGCGCTCAATGATTTAAGTCAATTGGCTATTAACATGTCAAAGAAAGTCGAACAAAATATAACGGACTAAAGTAACGGAGGAAAAAATAACGAAGTTATTCGGCGCGTTTACATTGAAGGAAGAAAAAGGGGTCCCCAGGAAGCTTGTG
>JABUQX010098997.1:10000-15000 GCA_015478945.1 Trachelipus rathkii
TTAGTGTGGAAAAATGAAGATTTATTCAGTAAATCAGTTAATTGGGTTGGGCGGGGGTCAAAACATCATCAAATGATCTAAAATTTGTTCACTATCTATATTTGCCAAGAAGAACAAGATAGAAGGGGTGCACCATGTATCTGAAGAAAAAATTTAACCCCGTAATGGTCTAATATATACATATATATATATATATATATATATATATATATGGGTTATTGCTACACAAGGTTGTTCATGTTCGGTTGGTTACGTCCTGGTTATATTACTATATACATGCCTGCCAGATATGATATATATAGCAGCGATATATATATATACATATGCGCTATTGGCTATATAAGGTTAGCGGTTACTAAATATACTAAGGCTGGCGCTGTTGTTGCTGCTGGCTAAGGCAAGGTTGCTGCCATATATATATATATGCGCATATATATACATACTATGGGCGGTTGGCTGGGCTGCTGCTGCTGTTAGCAGCTAGCAGCAAGGTTGCTGTTGCTGCCAAAGCGTTGCTGCCACAAGCGCTGGCGCTGGCTTACATCGTCATATATATACGGCAGAGTATGAGCAGAGAGAGCAGCATAGTTAAGGTTGTTATATATAAATATATATATATATATATATATATATATGTTAAGTATATATAAAGAAGAAGAAGAGAGAGTATATATATATATATATAAGTTATATAAGGACTATATATATACATATATACATATATATATATACGGTACAAAGGCCAACTCCGCGTCCCCTCGTCGTGCACTCCTGGGCATGGTGACACCAGAGCTTCGTCCTCGGCTAAAGTGATGATATGTAGCCAGGGAAGCCGACAAGGCCCAGCGCCACCTCTCCCCGAAATAAACTGTCGCGGCGAACCCGAAGCGCGAGCCTCGGAAGCCGGACAGAACTTTAGACGACGACTTCGGCGAGATTTACGGAATGATCAGGAAAACACTTTTAAGAATTATAGGTGTGCCACGATAAAAAGTGTTCTTTGAGATAAAGAGGAGGAGATAATTGATATCATGAAGGCGAGGAAAATTGATATGTTAGGGATAGCGGAGATGAAAGTGAAGGGGTGTGAGGATGGTAAAGAAATGGGAGAAGGATTTGTTCTGATGTATAGTGGAGTGAGAGAAGGAATAAGAAAGCATGATGTCGGAATTATAGTGGGATCTCAAGACTGTCACCATGTATACAGAAAGTAAAAATTATAAATGAGAGGTTGATGATGTGTGTATTGAAGATAGGCCGGATAAAATATAGAATATTTCAGATATATGCACCACAACAGGGGCACTCAGAGGAGGAAAAACTAGATTTATGGAATTGATGAAAGAAGAGGTGGGGATGGAGGAGGAGGGGAGAGGTGCGTATTGAAAATAAATTATATTGATGGGAGATTTCAACGCTAGAGTAGGAAAGAGAAGAGAGATGGAGAGAGTATTGGGACCATTTGGAGAGGATACAAGAAACATGGAGGGAGAGGTGTTGATTGATTTTTGTGTGAGAAACGACCTAATAATGAACACGTTTTTCAAGCACAGAGAGTGGCATATCTTTACGAGGTATAGATGGAATCTGGGAACGCAACAATTCGACCAAAAATCGGTGATAGACTACATGATAGTCTCCGATAAAAGGATGGTTAAGAATGTAAAGGTGATCCCGGGAGTGTCCTTAGATGCGGATCATAGACTGGTGGTGGCGGACATGAAGATAATAGGGGAGGGAGGGGAGTAAATGAGCAGAAGAGGGCAGACTGAGTGGAGAAGTTAGAAGAACAAGAAACGAGACGAAATTATGAACGGGAAATGCAGGAAACCCTAAGGAATGAAGAAGAAAACGATGAAGACTTGCAGAATGTCATTAAGGAAGTGGCAGAGAAAACTTTTGGTAAAAGATGGGTAGGAGGTACTAGGAAGAGACATACACCATGGTGGAACGAAGAAGTGAAAAAGCAATTAAAGTAAAAACAGGGAAAATGAGGGAAGTGGCTGAAAAGAAGAACAGCGGCAGCAAGGAGGAATATGTACAGGCAAGGAATGAGGCAGAGAGAATAATAAAGAGGAGGGCAAAAAAAGATGGAGTGGAGAGAATGGCAGGAGAAATAACGGAGAGATGTGGGCGAAGGGAAGAAAAAGATATTTAAGATGGTGAGCGTATAGAAAACCAAAACCTGTAACTAGAAATAAAAAAGATAGAAACGGAGAGATTTCTTGTGAGACCGAAAGAAAGAAATGATAGATGGACCGAATACTACGAAGATCTTCTAAATGTAGAATACACGGAGAACAAGAGGAAGAAGCTGTAGATATAGACGAGGGAGGAGGAAAAGGAGGAGGAAGGCGGAGAGATAACGGTAGAAGAATATGAGGAGGCGATAAAAAGCATGAAAAAGGGTAAAGCCCCAGGAGAGGATGGAGTGGCTGTGGAGTTGGTGGTGGAGGGAGGAGAGGAGTTGAGAGGGAGAATCATCAGTTTGATGATCAAGTGTTGGGAGAGAGGGAAAGGTGGCGGAAAGGTGGGGCAAAGCAATAACAATACCGATATATAAAGGTAAAGGAGATGCAGGAAGCTGTAATAATTATAGAGGCATTTCACTGATGGACCATCTGGCGAAAATATACGAAAGAATATTGGAGAGGAGGCTGAGAGAGAAAGTAGAGCCGAGACTCGGAGAAGAACAGTACGGGTATAGAAGAGGAAGGACGGACCTCTTATTCACACTAAGAATGGTTTCGGAGAAGATGCTGGAATATGGCAAGAGATTCTTTGTAGCCTTCATCGACCTGCAAAAGGCATTTGATTCAGTGCCAAGGAAAAAGCTCTGGAGAGTTCTATGGAGAGGAATTATGGAGTGAGGGGTAGATTAAACAAGGCAATAGAAAATATGTATGAGAAATGCAGTTGTAATGTTAGAACTGAGTGCGAGAACGATAGATGGTTTGAGGTGAAAACAGGAGTGAAGCAGAGGAGTGTTTTATCGCAACTGCTGTTTATATTATATTTAGACGTGGTGATAAGGAAAGTGACTGGGAGAATTTGAAGGGGGACATAATGGCATACGACGATCTGGCATGTTGGAGCGAGAGTAGACGATTCGAGAGGTGGTGGAGTTGTTTACTACGGAGGAGTTGGAGGAAGCAGGATGAGGATGAACGTACAGAAGATAGAGATATTAACAATAACCGGAGGAAATAAGGAGGAATGAGGATGGTGGTGAGAGGGGAGGAGGTGAAGGCGGTAAATACCTGCAATTATCTCGGAGGATGTTTTAGCAGAAGGGGAGGAAGTGGAAGAGAGATTACGCGACGAATGGAAAAGTATGGATTTAAGAAAGCGGTATACCCCATGATGAAAGATAAAAACATCGGAATAGAGGTTAAAAAAAGTGATTTTTAACAGTATATTGACTCCGACGCTGCTGTACGGAGCGGAAACATGGACAACAACGAGAAGAGGAGAGTAGAATTCAAGCGGCGGAGATGAGGGTATTAAGAACTACAAGTGATTGGAAAGAATAGGAGAGACAGAATAAGGAAAGAGCAATTAGAGAAGATATAGGTGTGAAGAAGATGATACTGAGATGGATTTGGGGAGATTGAGATGGTTGGTGGGGACATCTGGAGAGGATGGAGCAGGACAGAATGCTGAAAAGAAGATGGGAATGGACACCAGAGGGCAGAAGACCCAAGGGGAAGACCGAAGAAGAGATGGGCGGAGTCGGTGGAGGACTCTCTGGAAAGATGTCAGCTACCAAAAATGAGAGTGCTAAAGAGAAGAGGAATAGTGCAGCAGAGGGATGTCTGGAGAAAGACGCTTGCGCGGCTGACAGGATGAAAATCCTTCCGGTAGGAAAAGAATAGAAAATAATATTTGTTTTTAAACGGGATGGGTTCAAGTACAAGTACTAGGTATGAGTAGTATGCAGTTAGGTTGTTATATATATATATATATATATACATATATGCATATATATATATATATATATATATATATATATATATATATATATATTAAAGAAAACATAAATAAAAAGATGTTTTAAGTCAAGTAAAAGCAAAAAATTCTCCCGGTCTCGCTGCCAGGGAGAAGTAATGAGAAATGGATAGCTCACAAATCAACTCTATTTTAATTTGTTATTTTAAGTAATAAATTACTAATATTTAAGGTGCAATTAATATTAATAATTAATAATTATTTACATTTAACCGCATTAAATGTTTGCCGAATCAGCATCGCAGGCCAGGCTTAGGCGTATCCATCGTAGTTTTTTACACACCGTTGTCGCAAATAATCCGAACGCTGGTATATATACGTATATACAGTGCGATATATATATATAAGGTTGGTTATTGTATTATCGGTTAGTTGCCAGTTCATTATTTGTTGGCTACTACAAGAGTTGAAGAGTTGTTGGCTATGTTATTATATATATATATATATATATATACATATATATATGTATTTATTATATATATATATATATATATATATATATATATACATATTATAAGAGTTATTCAGCAGTAAATATATATATATATTATTGCTGACTGTCGTCGGTGTTTGCATATATATACGCCTGCTGATATATATATATATATATATATATATATATATATATGTATATAGTATAAATATATATATATATATATTATATATATATATATATATATATATATATTATATATATAAAGATATATTATTATATATATATATATTTATATATAAATTATTAAGGCTATTATTATTATATATACGCGCTACGCGGTTATTATTATCCTTATAAGGGCGCTGGTTGCATATTATTATACATGTTATAGCAATATTATTATTATTATATATATACATATATGTATACATATATATTACATGATATATATATATTAAATGTCCATATACTATATGCTAAGGTCAATCAGCGCTAAATCTGAAGGTCATAATTGTGAAGTAGTTATATATATATATATATATTATTGGTTGTATAT
>JABUQX010098997.1:22500-30000 GCA_015478945.1 Trachelipus rathkii
ATATATAGTATATATAATATATATTATATATATATAATAGTATATATATATATTTATTTATTATATATAGATATATTATTATATATATATTATATTTCATATATATATATATATATATATATATATATATATATATATTAGTGTTTGGGACGCACCGGGGCGGTGCGGTGCGGTGGCGGTGCGGGGTGCGCTCATTTTGGTGCGGTGGGTGCAGTGCGCATCAATTTAGCGCCTTTTGCGGTGCGGTGGGTGCGGGAAGAAAATAAAAAGATCGGTGCGGTGCGGAGCACGAGAAAAATTAACAGTGCGGTGCGGTGCGGTGCCTGGTGCGGTCCTTTGGATCGCACCGCACCGCACCAGCTTCCCGAAAATTTTAAAAAGAAAAAAGAAAGAAAAAATGAGTATATATATTTAATATATATATTATATATATATATATTATATATATATATATATATATTTATATATATATAATAATATATATATATATATATATATATATATATATATATATATATATATTATAATATATACTATATATATATATATATATATATATTATACTATATATATATATATAGCGAATGAGTAAGGAATGGTTTACAAAAGTTATTTTTGGAGCAAGAAAATTAAGATGTAGGATCACTTACGTTTAGTACAAACACGCTAGCAAGTCTGATATTTCTATTCCGAGGTTTATCAAATTTAACAAATGGTAAACAAATATTTTTCCATTTACGATGTTCATTGTCCATCAATTAATGGTTACACTTCTTTACTCTCTGGATGAAGGGTTCCCCAGGGTATGTTCTAGTGTATTAATTATTTGCTCTCGGATTTAATGGATAGTTACTTCTTATCAGCGACGTCAATTTTTTTATGTTGATGACCTTGTCGGGCATATTTAGCGGTGCCAGGCTGCCTTTTCTCTAACGAAACTTCAATTAGCTATTGAGAATTTTAAAATGGGGTAACTCCCATGACTTCAATTTCTCTCCCACCATTCTGCAATGCTTTTTTTAAGTAAATATGATTTATTTCATCTTCTTCCAGTGAACTTACCCTTATATGGTTTGCCCATTCCTGTAATTTCACAAATTTCTAGAGCTCATTCTAGATGGCCAATTAACATGCGCACCGCATATTAAACTTCTGCGAATGACTTGTCATCTCGCCTCAAAATCTTGAGGTGCTCACAGCATGTTCCTTTTACCTCTCTATATCGCCCTTAGTCCGTTCCGAAGCTGACTTGGATGTGTAGTATATGGTCAGACCTCCCCCCTCTACTAGCACTTGTTTAGAATCCCATCCAAACGAGGCGTTCTCGTATCTCCTGGAACCTTAACCGTTGTCCCCCCCAGGGGTGAGCCTTGAAGTTGATCCAATGTGATCTAACTCTCTTCGAGGAATATATCATGTGGCAGAACGTTATTTCGCTTTCCAACCCCAATACCGTCTGCTCTGACACCGATTCCGCAGGAGATACTCAGAATCCTAATTTCTCTCTTGGGATTTGAAAACAGTTCTAACATCCTTAATTTCTTACTCCTCTGCAAAAGGTGCTGCTTTTCCTTACGAGCAAGGGTAATTACATGGTATTCCCGCCCACCATTTGCTTTGGCCTGCCTCTCTTCCAAATTAGAAATCTGCCACCCTGCTGTCTTTTTTTTTTTTTTTTTTTTTACTGGTTGTGGCACCAATCACGTGCAGAGCCCTATTCAAGGAGGGCGTGTTGCACAACTCAGATATTAAACCTAACTCAAACTACGAAGATGAGCACAGACGCAGGCTTTAAGTGAGAGAGATTAGATTCAGCAGGAAACACAGAGATGGAAGAGAATTCCACAGACAGAGGTGGCAGAAAGAAGGAAACACCGCAGCTGGACTACGCCTGGAGTTTACATATCAACTCAAACTCATGCGTGACACCGCACCCTTGGTGCTAGAGGGCGTCGTAAAGGTGGTGGTACGCGAGTGATAAGCTCCCTCTACTTTCTGTTGCGGTACCTATAGAAAGAGATAAAGCAGCCTGGCACAGATAGAGGGTCAAGTAACTGGAAAGTGCAGAACAGTTTAAAGCCTTTTGGCCTTTTGACTCGACGCTATCCAAAAGCCGGGTGAAACCAAGACCACACTAGATATGAGAGCAGTACTCATACAAGGACGGATGATGAGGCCCTTGTATAGCTGAGAACTGAGAAGCGGAAAAAAAGTCTCGCAGCCTAAAACAACTCCGTTTTGAGGCCGCCCTAGCAGACGTTGTGATGTGGGTTTCCAAGCATTTTTTTTATGTTGCAGACAGAGGATGCTTTTATATGTAAAAGGAGAACGAGAGAACGTCGAAGAGATAGGAAAAGTTAGAAGGCTAAGGTGAGATTTGAAGAAGTTGGGTCTTAAAGAATCTGATTTCACAAGGTTGAGACAACCACAATCGGAAATTTCCAGATCAGCGAGAATAAGAATCGGAAAGATTAAGAAGAGAGGCAATTCTAAAGTAAAAGAGGGACAGAATGAAATGAGTTGAGATGAAGGGTGAGTCATTCGGATACGGTGGATAGGTTAGATGTGGCAGTGAAAGATCATTATGAAAAGTGGTAATAAAGTAGGAAGATAAGACAGAACCTTGAGGACCCACTATTGATAGAAAAAAGAAGTTGCCCAATCAACAATTGCCGATATGTTGAGCGATTTGAAAGAAAACTAGACATAAGTAGCAAAGAAGATGAGGAAACCCAAAGGAGGTGAGGCTTAGAGAGCAGCGAGCGTGCATCCGCGGGTCAAATGCTTGGACTATGTCAATGCTCTCCACGCCAGTCTCCCCGTAGTTCCTGAGCGGAAAAACATAAATCAGTTAGATAGGAGTATTCGCCAGTAGACTCGAGGGCGCTAAAGCCGTACTGGGATCGTAAAGAGTGAATGAGATTCCACATATCTAAGAATGGAGAGTTGAGAAAGGTTTCAAAGATCTTAGATAATAATCAAGTGAGGGCTAACTGCGATAGGGATAGAAGGATCAGATGCTTCTTTTTTCGGAATAGTTGTTGGACATATGCGTGCTTCCAACACTGAGGGAAGTATTAGTATTGAACATAGAGAATATAGTTGAACGAGGGCGGGGTCAGCACGAAAGCACACAAACTCGGGGAGGCATGCCATCCTTTGGTCACCCGCCTTCTAACGTTCAATATTTCAAGAGCCCATCACCGATCAATGTAATCACAGCAAGCATAGGATACCTGAGAGCAGGAGGATGGAGGATGGGGAATTACAGAATGTTTAGGGTTGAAGTTAGAGGAAAGTAGGAGGCCGAGAGATTGGCTTTTCAGTTGGAATTAGCAACAGAACCAACAGATCGAATAAGCGGAGGAAAGACAGATTTATTATTAGTTCAGAGATGTTTTTGGCAAGCGGACAGAAAGATTTAATCAGTAGGACAATCAAGAGGTTAGCAACACTTTCGTTTTTTGAATGAATCCTGCTTTGCTCGCGAAGATATCTGCAACGATTCTAGCTGAATGAAATAGCAGTGAGGGGTCAGGCGAATTTTCCACTCCCGATACGCCCTGTCTTTAGCCTGAATGGCAGAGAGCAAGCACGATCGAACCATGGTTTGAGGAGAGAAAGATTTAGTCGAAGAAGGAATGCACCTGCTCATCCCATCGATTACAGCTCTCACCTTATCGACAGAAGCTGAAGCGTCATCAGTCAAAGCAGTCAATTTCATTTATAGCTAGTGTAGAAGTGACGCAAGGGCCCCCAATCGGCCCGAGAAAAGTGCCAGAAAAATCCCATAGTTCAGGATGGGCTGTTATACGAGAAGTATTAAATTAAGAGATATAGGTTGTGGTCAGATTTACCCGATAGGAGCGAAAGTAGTGTATTTAAAGAGAAAAGGACTATAGTGAAACATAGGTCAAGTGTGTCAAGAATTGGTTGGGGGCATGATCCGGAATGTGTGTGGGTTCTTTAATAGTTGCTCCGATCGTTAGAATGCTGAATGATTCTGCCTCCTTCCACCTAAATCAGTAAGAGAGGATCCCAACCATTCAGTGTTGGTGTACATTGAAATCCTCTAAATGGAGGACCTCAGATGAGAAGATAAACAGTCTCGTGAGAAGTGTTAAGGTAATCAAAAAAGGCAAAAAATTGTTCTTTAGGGGAAGTAGCAGAAGCAAAGATTATTGTAAGTAGAAGGAAGAAAGTAGTAGAAGTCTTGTTAAAAGCTTCATTCCTGTCTCATCTTCGTAGTTCAGAGTGAATTTACTCTAGTGTTTACTGACGGACCTAAAACAGGGACAGTATTGAAGCGCGTCTGAACGCAAACTCTCCCATACCCACCACTCATGCTTCAACTTTTATGAGAATTAATGGCTATCAATGGTTACCTTTTTATTCTTTCTTAACAAGACCTATGTCCTTATGTTTTATTCAGATTCGCGTCAGCTCGCTCGGCAAGATGCTTAAAACCTTATTCAAAAAACACAATGGTAATCCGATGCATCAACAATTCTCTTCGGCTTGCTTCCACTCCCGTAAACAATCCTTCTATGTTGACCCCCTCTCATGGGGGGGTAACTAGCAATGAAATCGCTGATGAGAGGCCAAATGGCCTCTTCTTATTTTAGGAGCTGTTTCCAAGGTACTCCTGGAATGTTCGACAAGGCCACCTCCCATCAACTGATGCTATCCTGCTCTCCGACAAGGCTTTATAAGGAAATATAAAGCCGAGCATTGGTGAGTTGTCTTCCCACCACCGACGAAAGGCTTACCGAGTGATACTTGCACGCCTCCATAGTGGCCACACCAATATCACTCAACAGTCCTTTATGTCACAGACCCCTCCATCTGCAAATTTTGCCGTCGCCATAGCCTGCAATCTGTTGTTATATCTTCATTGATTGTTCCGAACTGAACCCCATCGGCGTCGTCATTTTCCTACTTTATGATCATAACACTTCTAAAAGATTATCCATATCTTCTGAATCTTTCCACTTTAGCAATAATCTATTTTTTGTTCTCACGAAGTGATATTTCTTTACACTATGATTTTGTTATCTAACATTAGGATATTTATAATGTAAGGATATAATTTTAATTTAGTTTTTATTTATTTTTGACTGAATATTCAGTTCAATATCCAAATTCTTGACATTTATAATATGTATGTGCCAGGACCACCATGGAGTGGATTATTTAACCTAGTGTGGCCGCTTCTTTGCGAACCGTGGTAAGGTCCTGTCATTGACTAAAAAAATATGGCACATAACAAATTAACCGAACATAACATTAGAGGAAAGATCTCAAATTATCTCTCTCATCTTTCTTATTCTTGACTGTCATCGTCCTGAGGATATTAATACTTTTCTTCAAGTTATTACGAGAGGAATTGACAAAAAAGTGCTTTGCCGATTATCATAATGATATCTTTAAATGATTGGAGTAAAATGATAATTGGTAGAATAGAATTGTCCTTGCAGATGGAACATTTATTTATCATAGAGCGGCGTACTGGCCAGAGAGATTAATTAAATTCTTGAAACCTTACATAAATTCAAGTACGTCAATGTAATTACTGAAGTTAGGAACTTTATTCTGGCCTGTAATTTTATTAGTTCTTGCTATGAGCTTGGTCGAATGATTAAAAGTGTGCCGCAATTGACTAATATTTTGAGAACTTCGCTGTCTTGTTTGAGATGTCAGCAAATTTCTAATGTTGATGAGTCGACGGGTTGGTGTTGATTCACAAATTACTGTCACTACCTTGAGACGGAACTAGTCAGCTCATTAATCAATATCTCACAAAAGTTGTTAAATTTTTACACCAAGAAAATATGAAACATTTTCTAATCGATTCCGAGTTTCCGAGTGCGAATGCAATTAATGTATAAGTATTTTTAATATTTGCGAATGCCAAAGTCAATGCGAATATTTAAAAACATGCGAATTATATATATATATATATATATATATTATATATATATATATATATATTTATATTATATATATATATATTATATATATATATATATATATATATATAATTATTATATATACTATATATATATTATATATCTATATATATATATATATAGTATAATATATATATATGGAGGATATTGGCACCAGCCTCTCCAATGACACAGTGAACATCATCTGGAGATAGGTTCCATTTTGCCAACATTTCATTAAATCGTCACTCAGATATTCACCCTGTATGACGTTCAGTGAGAGGTTTTTCAGGCACGTCACAAAAACTTTTGACCTGAAATCATTGTAGGCATGACTACTCAGGGAAACAAAGAAAACTCCTGATTGAGATCTAAACCATTCGTCGGTGGAGAAAGCTAACTTGGATGATTATTTGGAAAGGTTATCTAATTCTGAACTTTGTTTGACTCTATTCATACTTTCCTTTCAATAATATCTCTGAATATTTCCTTTGAGCTAGTGTGTTGAAAAGCCGAACTTGTTAGCCGTAAAAACCAAGAATTTCAACGTGACGAACAGAAGATCATCCACTACTATAATTTCTGTAAATTTAACTATAGTCCATCTAATGATTTTTGTTATTGTCCCATATCTTCGTATTTTATATTAGTTTTAGAGATCTGGTTCGCTTTCTTAAAGCTTGGAAATTGGGCATACTTTACCCTTTTAACTCATTTGTCCTTTCTACATTTTCTTTTGTCGCTTAGATATTTCTTAACCGGATGTCTTTCATCCTTTCCGAGAATAATTACGATTGCAAAGTGTACGGTTTGCGTTGCCATGGGAAACAATATTACTGTCACTACCTTCAAACGGCATTAGTCAACTCATTCTAATAAATTTCTCACAAAAGTTGTTAAATTTTCTAATGTTCCATCAGAACTATTTCTAATCGCATTCCGAGTTTCCGAGTGAGAATGCATATGATCTACAGTATTTTTAATATTTGCGAATGCGAAAGTCAATGCGAATATTTAAAAACATGCGAATATTATATATATATATATATATATATATATATATATAATATATATATATATATATATATATTATATATATATATATATATATATATATATATATTATAAATATATATATATATTATATATATATATATATTATATATTATTATATATATATATATAGTATATTTATGTTGTATGTGTGTGGGTGTGGGTGGGTGGTGTGTTTATTCTCTTTCAACCTTTCCTCAGAAAAAAATAGTCTGGAATTGTATAGTTCAACAATTTTTACGTTTTTCTTGTGAATTTAACAAAATTAAGATTCGTAACGGTGTTATACTGCCTGCAAAATGTTTAATAAGGTAGTTTGGAAAATAAACAACGGGAGTGTTCCAGACTTTACAGTGGAGTACATTGTGAGATTGAGCTAGCTGTTTAAGTCTGAGGTCAGAAGAGTGTATAGGAAAATGAGACTGTGGTAAGAAACGGGGTATCTACAGAACCCTTCTCAAGGAGAAGAATTATGATTGAAGAGTTCAGAGAGCAGATG
>JABUQX010098997.1:35000-50269 GCA_015478945.1 Trachelipus rathkii
GAGATAGAGGGATAGTCCATTCCACTATGGTCATAGTTTGATCAGGAATGAAGAGTAATCAAGTGGGAAAGGTACTGAAGGCTGTACGGATCATACAGCCCTGCACATAATATTATGCACAAACTCTCAGAAGGAAAAAGAGGACGCAGAAGTACGAAATGAAAGCTCGGAAAACGCGTTGATCCATTTAGTGATAGGATCTGTATAGAACCTCATCACAGAACTCAAAACCGTAGACCATCCTACGTACGTTTGTGGCACCAATAACGTTTAAGTGTCTAACATCTATTTAAAAGTCGCAAGTATCATCGCGCATGTCAAAGGCAAGAAAGACAATATGCCAAAAGAATTTCACTAAAGAGATCTGAAAGAAAGAAATTCTAATATTTTTAAGTAAGTAGAGGAAACAGCGTTGACGGCAGAAGAAGAAGAAACTGGAAATGCCCAGGGGAGCTGCATGTCAAGCCTAAGTAAATTACCTTCCTGAGGGAACAGAGATTAAAGACCTCGCCTTCCAGCTTATTCTAATTCTGTTAAGAAGCAAAGTTCTTCGGACTCATCTGGTTGATGTACTGGAGGCATTCTGAAAGAATGAAGCAAAGTATTTGTGGGAAAAGAGGAAAAATAGAGTCTAAGGCTGTTGATAAATATCCGTTATCACCCTTATCGAAGAAGTAGTTTCAACTTTAAACTCTCCCTATAACAGAGACATGAAGCTGAATTCACAGATCAGTGACCTCACATAACACAATCAGGCTACAAATTCATTCAAAAGAGTTTCATCTGATCATACCAACGACATATCTATGTGAAGAAAAGAAAGACAGGATCCAAGAGATTGTATGTAAAGGCCTTACAAGCAATTTCAATAATGGGAAAGAGGTTAAAAACTCCTGAGGAATGATTCTAGTCTTGAACTTTCAATTTGACACAAGATATGGCACAAGGTATAGCAAAATTAGATATGCATAAAATGCAGGTAGTAAAATAAAGAAACAATAATGAACACATGATGCATAAAGAAAGGCATACAGAAACATATAGAAAATGTCATATAAAGTCACACAGAATATCACCAGAAACCTGCAAAATATTAGTAAAGAGAAAAATATCAGTAGATCGCCAATAAGGTACAAAATAACAAAAGAAGATGCCATTAAGGCAAAAAGAAAATAAAAAAAATTTCCGATAAAAAAATTGAACCATGAAGAAAGTTATTGAACATAATTTCTTTGTTTCGTCTGTTATTTCTTCTCCTGGCTTAACGAGGAGGAAGATAGGCAAGATAGAGAGATTGTCTATAGATAACACTCTCATTGGAACCAGTAGAAGTATAAATAATGAAGCTTAAAAAGGAATAAAACTGTTAAAAGGAAGAGAACAATAGAACTAAAATGGCAAAATTTTAGATGCAAGCTCATATAATTGGCAGAATGAGCACAACCGACAACTGTCTGGTTACGTTATACAGAAAGCCTTATAATTTCTCAGCCTTATCCATCTGATCAAACTGTACATATTGATCGGGATGAAAAGAATAACAGATTTAATACTTAAATGGAATAACGAAAGAGATCATAATTATTTCGCTGATAATTGCTAAAACATAGAAGAAAATTTGCTAGAAAGTTCAACCAGATAAAAATATAAGAAAACTCATAGTAAAAAAATCATAGAAAAGAGTAACTTAGTTCTACGATTGATTGTGATGAAAAATATATTTAAAGAATAGCAGTGTAATAACACAAATAGAAGCCTAAAACATCACATTACATCGTTAAAAGAATCCTCGGAACTTACCAAACTCACACTGAAATTTGACATTGTAGACAGATACGAGAGAGTGCACGCTCAACTATCCAGACGCATTGAATCAAATGGAAGAGGAGCAAGGTACGATGAATACAGAAAGGATACTGATGATAGAATTCCAGTAACATACTCACAGCAGCTAATAATAAGTTTGAATTTCTCTTAAAAACTCTAATATCTTCTACTGATATACTTCGGAACACCTGTGTACAGATGAATCAACTCGTTAAACTAATATACAGATAAATATTTAATATAGCAATAAATATGAATTTGTAAGCATAAAAGAAAATAAACGGATACAGGACAAGGGTAGTGAGACCAGTAAGTGAACCTGTGTATCCATTTAAATTTAAAGACAGAACATCTTTAGGAAAGAAAGGATGGAACGAATAAATAAGAAAAGTAGATTTTAACACCTCAAGTCTTACACCGACACCAATAAAGTTTAATATCGGGATAAGCATAAAGGAAAGCAATCAACTTTCTTTAGTACAATAATAGTTAGAAAACTAGTCACCAAAAGAATATAGAACTTAGAAGAAGGAAGTGTGACTCCGAATAATAAAGAACAAAACCTCTGATTAGCAAAAGTAAGATCTTTTTAAAGGGTAAAAACTGATTTTAATAATAAGAGCGTACAAATAAGAAATTAAAAGGTAAATATATACTACTTCAGCTTTTGGGATTCTAATAGAAGTTGAGGTCGCATATAATTTAAAAAGGCATCATGTATAATAGATAATAAGTAAGGGTAAAAATAAGAAATATTTTAGTTGTCAAGCTAAAGGGGATATTCCTCCTGTACATTAAGAGAGAAGAATGTCTTCTCTAGTCAGATAATTGGAAGTAGGCAAATACGGGAAAACTCTTCAACGAGTTAACTAATAGGGAACTACAACTAGTGATGTTGAGGATGCTGTACATATGTATATAACCTCTTCAATATCATTGTTTGTGGCATCCTAACATTACAAATTCAGTAAATGAGTACCCACTCTAAATTAATATATTTTATATTTGCAGATATTATATGATAAATTGCAACCCTTACACAGTAATCTAATATAAATTTCATTTTAAACTATCTTAATTTTACATTTTTAGTAACACAGAATTTCATTAATGATTGATCATTCTATCATGATATTTACTCTACTAACATAGATATAAATAATGCCTTATAAATATTCATTATAAATCATAATGAACACATAATTTTACAGAATCATATTTGATCACTAAACCACGATGACACGTAATTAGTTTTTTTTATATATTTTTTAGTACAAGCCTACATTACGTCATCACTAGCTGATATTTACATATCACTTTTCCATTTATTTAGGATCGACATTTCGGTCAAACAAGATTACCGACATACCGCGGCATAATAATTATAATTTTGTCGATATAAATTATTTGTAATTTTAATAAGTGTTAATGAAAGAGTTGAAATATCAACACCCCACTTGAACACAGTCAACCAAATTCTAACTCATTTAGAAATTTTTTATTTTTTTAGTACTAGTCACAAAAAGGTCACATAATAATAAAACCATTAAATATAGTCTGACCAAGATACCACGATTTGTTACAATACTAAACCTTCGTTAGAGTAACAACATATAAATACTTCACGTTTAACGTAAAATCGCTTACATGTAAGTTATACGACAGTAACACTAGAACACATGCATACATTCATGTATTCATAAAAATACTATTAAAAATATACACAATTATGCATGAATAAAAGTACTAATTAGCACACGATCATGTGTATTCCATTCAATAATTGATTAGCACACATGTATGAATGAATAAAAATATTCATATAATGATTTATATATAAGCATTACACTCATATGTACGTCAACATTTATTTTCAATATATTTATTTTTTGCAACCAACACACAAGATTTTTTTTAATTTCATAAATAACAGATAGATAGCATACATATTAGGTAGCATACCTACACCTAAGATTTCTGTTAGTAATAGATTTTTAAATGATTATTTTGTCCCTCACCTACACGATTTGCTAAATCATTTATTATTTAATGTGTATATTTATATTTTCCGTTAGCTCAGCAATTAATTTAATAGAAATGATATGTACACACACGATTATGTGAACATTAAATAGCGTACAAAGTCAGTTCATGTTCATAAATTGTTTACTCATGTTTAGGTACATAGAAACACCTAGTATTTTAATGTTTGATTTTATTTAAACAAACTTTTTTTTATTTTTTATTATAGCCATGCAAAATAAAAGGTAAAATATGAACCCGAAAAGCTTTTCGATGTATGATTTGTTGAAACATCCGACAATCCGACAAATGTTTTAACAAATCATACATCAGAGAGTTTTTCCGAAAATCCGACAAATTATTAAATTTGAATAATTATATAACTAACATAACAACAGGAATACCTAAGAAAACTTAGTTAAATTTTATTTTTTGGGGGGACTTATTTACTAATTATAATGCTAATTTTTTACAGAATTTTAATAAAGTAAGTATACAAGCAGGGAATACAAAAGTGAAATTCGATGAGATTCCTTTTGAGTAATTTCCAGGATAATGTGGTTCGTCAGTAACAGACAAGTTAATGTCATTGCTTGTTGCTGATGAATTAACCTATCATGGTGAAAAAACACCACCTCTCATCAACAAGTTAATTAGTAAAATATAATTGAATTTATCCTTGGAACGTAATACGATTTTATTTAATATTATATTAAGTCCTAGGGATGAACTTAATTATATATAATCACCACACTGTCCCAGCATGAATTGAATAATACATTTTAGTAAATATAAATTTTATTTATTTAATAATATTTTATAAATTTAATATTTTTTCAATATTGTCCCTGTTCATCAGATTTTAATATTTTATATAGTCCCAGTGACCAATCATTCTATTGATGATTTACTTTTGATATTTTATTTTTTTTCTTTCAAAATATCAAGAATAAATTATCAATGAAATTGTTGTGAAGCATCACACATCACCGCGTAAAAATTAATTATAAAATTTTTTTAGTAAACAAAATATGGTAAAATTTCCATTAGAATTTAATACTTTTTATTTATTTATTTTTTCGAAAGTTTTGAAATTTTTATTTTTTTTATTTTTTTTTCAATGATTAATTATAGTTAATTGATTACTGGAATAGAAGGAATATAACATATCACTATAATAACAACCTTATTCAACCATTAAACGCTAACAACAGACCATATAACATTGTTTTAACTTTAAACAGTTAATTGACACTTAACTTTATTCAACAGCATTTAAAACATTTAACAACATTTAAAACAGCATTTAAACATTATTGACAGCATTTAAAACTACACTCAAGCACTGTTTACAACATTCAACAATAACATTACAATACAATATTTCTAACATATTACAGCAATTCTTAAGTCACACACATTATATACAACATTAATTCTATCTTACATTTTACAATGTACTCTCATGTAAATCTTTCTAATCTTTTGAGACCCAATACTGCTGCTGATATTTCTTTTTCAAGGTATTAAAGAGGACATTGCAATTGGGATAATCCAGAAAGATACAATCGAGAGAAAAGGCTTAATGAGACGGAGAAGAACTCGACTCTTTAACGAAGATCTCAAGAAAACAACAAACCCGTACTCAGTCAAGTTCCATAACCTAAGTGACAAGCCAAAACATTCCAGAACAGCTGCCAATGAACATATTACTTAATAATTTATTATATAAATTATTAATTTGATTTTAAGTAACTTGCTTAGTTAATTTTTTAACATTTTTGATATTTTTAATTTTTGATTTTAATTCAAATTTTTAAGTTTTAAAATTTTTTTTTAAGGGGGGAGATCTGAAAAGATATTGCTCAATCTGGAAAATTCTAATTACAGTATAGTAACAGGATATGAATTAAATTAAAACGATATTATTTAATATAAAAAACCATTTCATCATTTGGCAAAACCTATTGGGTAAAACCCTTCAATAATCTAATATTTTTATTTTTTATTTAATTAGAAAATTCCAATTTCGCAATCACTTTTCATAAATAAAATTTTCTTTTATAGTTATTAATTTGGAAATCCAGTTTCAATAGATTTCACAATATTTCTTAAGATTTTACAGGAAACGCTTCCTATCCAAATCCGACAAAAAGAAAACTAGTAAACAACCCACCTAGTATATAAGGGGAGGAACAAAGCTCAGAGCTCATTCCACTGCCACAAATTAACCAGTTAAAAGAAAATAAACAGAATTTAAGGTAACTATAAATTCGAACTTGATCATCTAACGTAAAACGTTGAATAAATTTTAAAGTTTATTTTTGTTGTGAACATAGAAGAAAATCGACTGGAAAATTTCACAAGTAAATTATATTTAGACTTAGAAATTTTCGGGAACTTAAACTTTATTTCATAAATTTTAAAACTTTAATTTTACTTCGAAAATTGCATTTAAGAAGACAAACGAAATATTACTCGTAACTCATAAAGAATAAATGCATAAGTAGAAAATTTTTAATTATTTAAAATTATTATTATTACTATTATTAAGGTAAATTTTTCAAATCAAATTAATTTTTATTTTCATTTACAAATCAAATTAATTTTATTTAATTTCTTATTCACAAATTAAATTAATTTTATTTCTTATTTACAAATTAAATTAATTTTATTTACCAATTAAATTAATTTTACATTTTTTATCAAATAAATTTTATTTAATTAAATTTTATTCTAAAATTTATTAAATTAATTTTTTATTGTTTGCAAGCCTTTTCGAAATATTTTGAAAGACCAATTTAAAACTTTCCAATTTAAAATATATTTTAATTTTAATTTTAAAAGTTTATTTTTATTTCAAAGGATTCAATTTTTGATTTTCAATTACAAAGTAATCAGATTCAATATTGCTTTGAAATAAAATTCATCTTGAATAATAATAATAATAATAATAATAATAATAATAATAATAATAATAATAATAATAATAATAATAATAATAATAATAATAATAATAGTAATAATAATTAATTGTTTGGCTAGACAGGAATTATCAACATTAATATAATAAATAATAATGTATAAATATTGCAAATTGTTTGGCTAGACAGACAATACGATTACTCGATAAATTTAATCGTCACTCCAATTAGTAGCGGATATTTATTTTATATAAAATACATAATAATAAAAAATTTAATAATATTTTACGCCGCCAGAGCCCCCCAACAAAACTGACAAAGATATAGAAGAGAAAAAAAAGGCACAAAAACTAAACCGCATAATATATTTATAATATCATAATAAACCTATATATTATATATCTATATAATATTATATATATATATATATATAAATAATAATATAATATATATATATAATATAATATATTATATATATATATATGTTGTTAATATATATATATTATATATATTATATATATAATAATATATATATATATATATATATATAAATATATAATATTATATAATATATATATATATATATATATATATTATTACTCCTATCTATTTATATATATATCACATATAATAATATAATACTATAATATTATAACACTATATATCACATATACATAAGATATATATAATGTAGGGATTAATAAGATATATATATAGATATTTTACTATAGGAATAGATAACATCAAGGATCTTAATTCAGAAGGAAGAGATTAATCAGGGAACTTATAAATCAGAGATATAATATAGAGAGATACTGCAGAAGAAGAGGAGTCTGTTTAATATACAGATATGGAAGAGAATACATCAACGTAATTTAAATTTCGTCAACGATAACATAATTTAATAATATATATATATAGATATAGTGTGACTTAGTTATAGAATATAGAATTTAGGGTATTTTCAATAGAGAGATAGATATAGATATATAGACGGAGGTTTGAGCTTGAGGTAATATAGATAGACTAAGGATATTTGTGATAAAGAAGCGTGCAGAATAGATATAGAGATAGAGATAAGCAATTAGAGTGGTGAATAAGGGTCAGACGCATAAAAGAAGTAAGGGGAGTAAAAGAGAGATAGAGAATGGATACAAGAGATAGAATTAGGTGGGTTTGTAATGCTGTGAGAGGGTATGAGATATGAGGGGAAGTGGGAGATTTATGTTAGAAAAGATATAGAATGTGCTAGAGATATAGACTGAAAGGATGAAGGAGATGGACTTTATAGAGATATATAGAGATAGAGAGAGAGAGAGGGGGAGGGAAGGGGTAGGAATAGTTTATGAGGAAAAGAGGTGTGGATAGGTAAAAATGTGCCAAATAGGTGCAGTTGGAATAATGTGGGTTAAGTGAAAATTTGGGGGGGAAATGTTGGGTTTTTATATGCGGGTATGCACCAGTAAATGGCGCGAGGGAAGGAGGAGAGAGAAGATTTTTGAGGTGAGTTGCAATGAAATGTTGGGAAAGTTTCGGGTAATGATAAAATTTGTTAATTAGGAGATTATGAATGACCCAAGGGTGTAAGAGAGGAGAATTGGGAGACATTCATAGGTCCTTTGGGGATAGGGGAAGGAATGATAATGGAAGAAAGTCTGTTAGAGTTGTGTGTTGATAGAAGAATGATAGTGTGGGAATACTTGGTTCAAGAAAAGTGGAAATCATAAGTATACATGGAAGAGTGAGATAACGGGGGAGGGCGGTATTGGATTATGTGTGGATAAATAGGAAGATAGAGGCAGATACTAGTGTAAATGTATTCAGTAGGGCAGGTAAGGGGGTTATCTGTCACTATTTGGTGGTTCGCCAGGTTAAGGGTAGGGGGAGAGGTACCGGTTAATAAGAGAAAAAAAATAGGAGAATAGAAGTATAAAGGTTGAAAAATTAGATGAGACAATTTGTAAGAGGGAGTTTAGGAGGGGTAGGGAGGATAGGTGGAGGGACGTGAAAGGGAAATTAGGGAAGTGGAGGAGGAGTGGAAGAGATTTAAAGAGACAATTCGAAGAGGCTAGAAGGCTATGTGGAGTAAAAAAGGTGGGAGCAAGTATAAGAACAAAGTGATGGTGGGAGGTGAGGAGGTGAAAGAGTTGTGAAAAAGAAAAAGAGGTCTATGTGAAATGGTTGGGAAGGAGGAGAGAAGCTGGGAGGGATATAGAAGGGTTAGAGTGGAAGTAAAGAGGGCGGTGGAGAGGGCGAAGAGATATGCAAATAATGAATGGTGTAGAAAAGTGGAAGAAAATTTTGAAACAGGGAGCAAGATGTTTGGGAAAGAAGTAAATAAAAAAAGGAAGAAGAGGGAGGGGTTAGGAGAGAGGGGTAAGGGAGGGGAAGGAATGGATAGGAGGGGAGGATAGGGTTAGGAAAAGATGGGGGGAATATTTTAAAGGATTATTGAATGAAAGGGGTGGGAGAGATGAGGAGGATTTTCAAGAGGGGGATGGGGGGGGGAGTGGGGCGGGAAGGGGATATGGAAATAAATGGAAGAAATTATTAGGGCGTTAACAAGGCAAAAAAGGAAAGTGCACAGGTCTAACATGGTGTGGAGTATGGAAATGTTACGATGGGAGGCAGAGGGGTGAGGAATGGTTGTATAGGTTATATCTTTGTGTTGGAGGGGGAGAGGTTCACAGGAATTGGGAGGATGGCTTGTTTTCGGTTCCCTGTATAACGGGAAAGGGCGGAATAGGATGGGTGTGGTAATTATGAGGTATTGTGCTCTTTTGAGTGTAGTAGGGAAGGTGGATGGGAGAATACTGATTGAGAGGGTGAGAGATTTAACGGAAGAAAGAATGGGGGAAGAACAAGGAGGATTTAGGGTGGGACGGGGGTGTGTGGATCAAGTATTAACAATGAAGATGCTTGTGGAGAAAGGTATAGAAAGGAACGGGAAGTGTATGGGTGTTTTTTAGATCTGGAGAAGGCATATAGAGTGAAGAGGGGGAAATTATGGAGAGTGCTTGAGGAATATGGAGTGGGGTAATTAGGTTAAAGTATTGGGCCCTTTTATAGGAATAGCACGAATGTGTGTGAGAGTATTAGGTGGGGAGCAGTGAGATGTTGGGGTGGAGAGGGGTTTGGACAGGGATGTGTAATGTCCGTGCTCTTTCAAATTTATTTTATGGAGAGTGTCTGCCGAGGAATGATGAGGGAGGGAGAGGGGTGGAATTGAGGGATAAGGGTGATAGATGGGAAGTGAACATGATACTATTTGCGGATGATATTGCCTTAGCGAAGAAATCAGAAGGGCTGTAGTATTGGTGAAGGATTTTGAGAGAGTGTGTGGACAAAGGGGTCTTAAGATAAATCCGGTAAGAGTAAAGTGTAAGTGTTTGAGGAGGAGGAAAAGAGGAGGGGGAGGTTAGAAATTCGAGTAGGAGGTGTAGTATTAGAGAAGTAAGGTTTCAGATATTTAGGGATGGATTTGGGTTAGGAAGGAGGGATGAAAGAAGAGATAGATCACAGAGTAGGGAGAAGGAATGAGGCATTGAGTGGTTTTAGAGGGATCTTATGGAAGGGGGGGACTTATCAATAACTTGAGATAAGTATGTTTTGAAAAATTTGTGTTCCAGCGGTACTATATGGGTGTGAAACATGGGGGTTGATGCTAGGTCCAAGAAGAAGTTGGAAGTGTTTGGATGAAGGGTTTGAGAGCGGTTTGTGGGGTTAGTAAAGGAGAGAGGATTAGGAATAGGTTGATAAGAGAGGGATGTGATTGGAAGAATGGTTTGTTCAGAAGAGCGGAGAAGGGAATGTTGAGATGGTTTGGACATCTAGAGAGATGGAGGAACAGAGGGTGGTTGGAGAGTTTGGGAGGCGGAGGCGATAGGAAGGAGGAAGGAAGGGGGAGACCAGAAGAGGTGGATGTGGATAAGGAAATGCTGGAAGAGAGAAGGATGAGGGTGGAGGAAGGTTGGGTGTTGGCGATAGATAGAATGGAATGGAGGAGGTGGGTGGGTGGCGAGATGAAGGAAAATATGCTTAGGGAAGCTGCACGTACCACTACCCGCTTAGCGGGAATAAGTGTTTGTAAAATAATAATATAATATATATAATATATATATATATTTAATATATATATATATATAAATATATATATAATAATATATTATTATAATATATATATTATATATATATCTATATAATATATAATATTATATAAGATATAATATAAGTCGCGCACATCAAAATATTCGAGTCTGTGAAATTAATGGTAAACGGATTAGGTCTATCTGCAACCGCTAACATAGTACACAGGTATTACCTGCAAACACGGAAACGTCATTGTGATTGGCTGTGTCTCCATGAGTCTCATAGCGTAAGTTCTTTGACAGGTTGAGGAGCTGTTTTCCCAGAGTACGAGTGTTTATCTTGACAGATTTAACTGCGTTCATATGGCTGCATATGCACGTTGTTAAAAAATACATTTAGTGACAGATATCCGGATGCAGCGTGCCTAATAATTTGACAATAACGAGATTAATCGCCCGCTGTACTCGAAAATACAGTTTCTATCAATCGTGAAATGGGTACTTTTTATTTAAAAAGGAACTATTTATTATATGTTTCTGTTTATTTCGTTTCAATAGACTGAATGGTTTGGGCTTTATGGGCGGGGGAAGGGCAAGTTCTGAATTTCTACTGTTTCTAGTTAAACATAAAAAATCTATCCTTTAGGCCAATTCAATCAATATTTTCAACAAGAATGGTTGAAAAAAAACGACTTTAAATTTGCATTAAAAAATCACTTTGGAATTCAATGAAAAAAATTTGGAATAAAAAAAGAGAATCTCAATGGTTCAACTGTTCGACGAAACATATGGCAGGTCATCCTTAAACTTGTCTGACACTAACCCACGTTTTTCAATCTGAATAAACTCGTGAGAATCTTCGCCTATATATATATAAATGGGCCTGGAAATTTTCAACTCAATAGACTGATTGTTTTTTTTTAGCGAAATTTTTTTTCAACTGATATGGAAAAAAAGTGATTTTTGAGAAAAACGCCTATAAAGAGATTGCATGATTTTTTTTCTTTTTTTCTCCAGAAAGTAAAAGATATTAAGCGCCTCACCTCACCTAAATAAGAGCGCGAATGCCGTAAAAGATGGTCGATTCGCACCGCATCACACCGCACGCACCGAACGCAAACAGCACTCGCCCGCACCGCAAAAGCACGCCAACGCACAGCAACAAACTGGACCAATCCGTTTTTTGTTTCATTAAGAGTTTCCACGCCGATTTGGGCAAATATGTCAGTTTTACCAAAAATTAATTAAAAAAATTTATGGCTCCGGCTTCCGGCTGCCGGCTATGGCTCCGAATCGGTCTACGACTACCAGTTCCCTTCGATTCCGTTCCGGCTCAGCTCTCTTTTCAAATTGGTTCAGTCTAACCTTTAAAGAATTACTTTCATTGAAAAAATTTTTTTTTTTTTTTTTTTGTTCTTCAGCTCCGGCTCCCGGCTCCGCTCCGGCTCCGGCTCCGGTCCGGCTCCGGCTCGGCTCACTCCGACTCCAGCTCCACTTCGTTTCCATTTCAGATAGTTCAGCTCCGACTTTGCAGATGTATTTTAACCTGCAAAAATTTCCTTTAAAAAAATTTATACTTTACCTAAGGCTCTTATCCGCTCGGCCTGGCCCGGCTCTGGCTCTGGCTCGCCTCCTTTTCGAATTGTTCAATCTCCAACTTTGTGGAATTAACTTTCATCTACAAATAAATTCTTGAAAAAAATTTGTTCCTCAGATCCACATCCGCTCCGGCTCCGCTCCGGCTCCTTTGCTCCGGGCTCGGTCTTCGGCCTCCGGCTCCGCTTTTATCTCCGAACTCGTTTCATATTTCAGAGAGCTAGCTCCGACTTTGTTAGAAGTATCTTTATCTGCAAAAAACAATTTCTTTAAATAATTTATACTTTACCTCTGGCTCCGGCTCGGCTCCCGGCTCCGGCTCCGACTCCGACTTCGTTTCCATTTCAAAATAGTTCAGCTCGACTTTGCAGAAGTAATTTTACCTGCAAAAACAATTTAAAAAAAAAACAATTTATACCTTTGGCTCCGGCTCTGGCTTCCGGCTCGGCTCCGGCTCCGCTCCGGTTCAAATTGTTCAGCTCCAACTTTGAAAAATTATTTTAACCTGAAAATTTAATAAAATTTGTTTTTTATCCTCGCGGCTCCGGCTCCGGCTCCGGCTCCCCCTTCTGCTGGCTCCGACTCCGGCTCCGGCTCCAACTCCGATCGTTTCATTTCAGAAAAGTTCAGCTCCGACTTTGCAGAATTATTTTTACCAGCAAAAACAAGTTCTTTAAAAATTATAATTTGGCTTCCGATCCGGCTCGGTCCGGCTCCGGCATCCGGCTCTGAACTCTGACTCTGACTCTGGCCTACGGCCTCCGGTCCGGCTTGGCTTCGGTTCCTTTTCAAATTTGTTCAGGCTCCATCTTTGCAGATATATTTTCACCTGCAAAAAATTTTTTAAAAATATTTTGTTTTTCGCTCTATCTCCGGCTCCGTTCCGTTTCGGCTAGGCTCCGGCTCCGACTCTGACTAACATTGGGAGCGCTGATCTTGGATGTGTTTGCGGAAAAAGGAAAAGTTTATATTCATTATAAAATGTGAAGTAAAACCTAGAAAGACCTGGAAAGCTGAATTGCAATTTCGAACCTGGAAATGAATATTTTTTAGTTTGGACACCCCTGTAAAAAATTCCTGTATCTTACAAAACCTTTCGATTTCGAAACAAAAAATTACACCATGATGTAGAGGAGGGAAATTTCTAAATAATTAAGTAATAAAAATAAGTGAAATTTTTTATTTGTACTCTAAAAAGTTAGGGTTGGTCAAGTACAGACTCCCCTTAATCGCAGTTTACGAAACTACATATTATGAAAGGTTGTTTTTCACCATTTTAGGGGTCCAAATAACCCTGCAGGAGGTTCGGAAAGTGATGCTGCGTTCGCCTATAAAGAGCCTGCGGAGACTTTCAGCAAACTCCCAGTTGTCATATGGGAGTGCCCATAAAGCGATGAAGATGTTAAAATTTCGTGCATATCATGTTCTCTGTGTTCAGGAATTGAAGACACCAGATCAAGAGAAGCGCATGGCCTACTGCAGATGTTTTCGCTCATTTGTTGACAATCGTGGAATAGCAGAGCTTGACCGTGTCTTCTTCACGGATGAGGCGTGGTTTCATCTTAGTGGATATGTGAACAACCAAAACACACGAATATGGTCTACCGGAAATCCCCATGCTTTTTAACACGTGCATATGAACGACAAGCTAAATACTGGTCAAGAATAAACACTCGTTGCTCTTGGGAAAACAGCATCCTCACCCGTCAAAGAACTCTACGCTACTGAGACGTCATGGGAGCACAGCTAATCACACAGACGTTTACGTGTGTTGCAGGTAATACCTGTGGTGCTATCTAGCGGTTGCAGATAGACCTAGATCCGTTTAACCATTAATTCACAGACTCAATATTTTGGATGTGCGTGAATTTCTCGAATCACCTCGTATATATATATATTATATATATATATATATAATATATATATATAATATTATATATAATTATTATATATTATATATATATTTATATTATATATGTAAAGTGTATTGTTTGTTTTAATATTGAATATATATATATATTTATTGGTGTAGCGTAACCAGCCATATAAATGATTGTTTATGCTTCACATGTAATATGTATATATATATATATATATATATTATATTATATATATATATATATTACTATATTAATATATTATATTATTATATATATTATATATAGTAATATAATATATATATATATATATTATATAAATATATATATATATATTATATATTTATATATATATATATATATATATCATATATATATATATATAAATATATATTATATATATTTAATATATATATATATTATATATATATATATATATATATATATATATAATATATATATATATATTTAATTATATATTATATATTATAATATATATATATATATATGTATGTAATAATATATATTATATTTTTATAATATATATATAATATATATTATTATATATTATATATTTATATATATTATATATATATATATAATATATATATATATATATATATATATATATATATATATTAATATGTTTATTTAACTTTCAGAAAGGGGTTCATAAAAAAACCTCTGGGTTTTCGTTTAGTTTCTTTAGCTTCAATATGTTTTAGTTTTAGTTCTTTTAGTTTTTATTTTCATTTTTTATGATTTGATTTTCATTTAGTTTTCAACTACCAATCCAATTCCTGAATTAAATTTTGAGAAATATTTTACAATAATTTAATATTGATAAATTCATACTATAGAACTAGACCTTAATAACCATAGAGTTTAAATTGTGAATGTTAGAGCACAAGAAAATATGTATATCATTTTAATAA
>JABUQX010098998.1:5000-18799 GCA_015478945.1 Trachelipus rathkii
AATATATAGTTAAAGAGCTTACAACATTTGAGAAGTGATCCGAAACGTTTCCAGAGTCCGAGTCCGCGTCCGCAGGTCAGCCCATCCGCGAAACCGCCGCCGCGTCGCGCCCGCAGCGCAATATTCCCGCCCCGCCGCGTGCGCCTGCAGGCGCAATATTTCCGCGTGACGAAAAATATGATATCAATGTATAATATTCATAGAATTTCGTTCAAAATATGACTTATGAGTCTTCTTTTTTTACTAAATTGTATGAATATTTAATAAAACTTTACTTTTAAACTTAAAGCAGTAAGCAGTTATAATTACATAGGGTGTTATTACGCTAACACCTGGGGACTGATGCCTTTGTTTTACTGCTTTACTTGCTTTAACTTCTGCTTTACTGCTTTAACTCGATGTTACTGCTTTAACTTCTGCTTTACTGCTTTAACTTTCTGCTTTACTGCTTTAACTTTCTGCTTTACTGCTTTAACTTTCTGCTTTACTGCTTTAACTCACATACATTACATACCTTAATGCAGTAAAGCAGTAAAACAATAGAGGGGTTACCTAACACCTAGGGGGATTAGTACGCTTTTTGTTTACTGCTTTACTGCTTAACTTTCTGCTTTATACTGCTTTAAACTTTCATGTTTTACTGCTTTAACTTTCTGCTTTACTGCTTTAACTCATATATTTATTAACATTATGTTTTCTTTTATATTTTTTATTTTTGTTTTATTACTTTTTATTTATTATTTCTATTTTTATTTTTGTTTTAATACTTTTTTATTTTTAATTTGTAATGTAAAAATAAAAACACACAGAGTTTCTGTTATATAAACATTTATTTTAATAAAATTGTACGAAATTTTTATTAAAAAACGCTTTTTATATAAGAGTTTTAAGGGAAGTAAAATCGCGTTTTTCATTTTAAAGCATTTTTTACATAATTAGAAACTATATAATCATTGACATACAAATTTTAGCATCAAATATATTTAAAAGTTTATTAAAACATACATTATTTAAAAACATATAATGAAATAAATACAATAGACTCCACATAAATTGGAATATAAGGTTAACAGGGTAAGACATAGGTTTTTAAACACAGCTTACATTATTATATTTTTAAAAATAAGGTAATATAATGATTATTCAATATAAATTGTAAGTTCAAAGAATCAATTATGTGAACAGTATCGTTTTTTGCTCTATAAACGGAAATCCAATGTCTTGTTGAGGTGATGTGACGAGGCAATGTATTGAATATGAAGCAGGTATCTTCTCCAATTTACAGAGGTTTATTTTCGTTATAGCAACACGCCTAAAAAGCGATGTTCATTTTTTAAACGACTTTGATTTATTTCCATCATTCTATCTTTATAATTCAAAGTACGGTTTTGCGTCTCTGTCAATGTTCAATGAGTAGGATGCTCGGATTAGACCACTCATGTATGGGTGATTGTAGAAATCGATCCAAAAGAGAGATTTAGTCCTAGGGTGCTTTTCAAAATTTTATAATGATAGGCGTTAACAGCTGAAAAGGTCTGCAGTAAGATCCATGATGGCGTATAAATTAATTACTATTCTTGCGGTATTCTTTTCAAGATTTAAACCTGTCCGCTATATTAATGATAACAGTATTGCTACTTAAGTCGTAAAAAGGTCGAGTAACAGAGAGATATGTCCGTTGTATAACTTTCATAATCACGATCGTCGTGGGCAGTCGCATTCAACATGTGAAATCTGATACCCTAAGTCCGAAAGTGTGAATTTATGAGGGCGATCTTTATACATTCCCTGGAGTAGGCTTCAATGCTCCACAATCCCTATTATTACTTTTCTGTGTAATTTCCGTCACAATGTTAGGGAATGTTGGGATACTCGATAATCCTTGAGTGAAATTAAATATTTTGGTTTCAACTCTCTTAATGGGGTACTTTGCTGTAGTATTCAAAAGTGAATTTTCAATTTCCAAATGACGCTGTGGTGATATTTTTCACTTTCTTGACATAGAGATAAGCCTCACAGTTTTTTGGAAGAACAGGTTTCTGGACATCAGCTGTAACAGCAGCGCTTACTTTTTATTTTAAGAGCAATTTAGGATTTGACGTGAATTACAAATGATTCTAGTGATCTTACAGATTGGTAGAATGGAGTCTTTTCTTGAGAGAAGATTATCGCCATTATTGTCGACGGTAAAATTCATAAGTATTGATTTATGACTTAGCTGCTAATTATATGTGCAGCTTCATTTGAAACTGTAAAACCACATGATTTGAGATGAGACTGTTTAGCATTCTGAATAATTTAACAAATGTTCTATATAGCTTCTATAAGGATAATTAGCAGTTGACGCTCCTAGTGAAGTTCCGTTAAGATAGACTTCAACCTGGGAGAAACATGTATACAGGAAATTTGATTCTGTATATATTATATGGTCATCACCCGAAGGAAGATCTGTACCATCAGGTTTTGTCAATTTCGTTTTTACATTATAAAAACCTTAGAGGGGTCTAGGAATTGATCAGAAGCCTGGAATATTGACTCTATAGAACATCTGTTTGGTTAATTTGAATGCAGAGGATAATACTGATAAAGTTGACTTGCTAACGCTAATCTGTTGTAGGGTTCATTGAGAGAGATCCAATTCACTCTTACAAAATCCAGGATTAGAAGGAATGAAGGAAATGCATTTGCATGTGCGAGCTCTGACGGCGTATATGAACTATTTCATGAAAAACCTTACTTATATACACATTGCTCGTATAAAAGTTATCAGTTAGTAGTTAAAGTAGCAAATACATCAATACATTTTTTCTTTAAAGTTTTTCGTTTAGTCTTTTTCTTTAGAAATCTTCTTGAATACTCGACCTTGTCCTGACATTTTACGTCTTATTTTACGCTTAATATCATCCAACATCTCATCTGAAACATTGGCTATACGTCTTTTTAATGCTGTACGAAGATTATTTCCTGTAAAAAGCAATATTTGAATAGTAAATGCAAAACCTGTTCTTATAGCTTTTTTACTATATATCCCCTCGCTTTCCTTGGTAATAGGCGCTTTGCATTTCTCATAATTTGGCAAAAATCACACCAAGGCAACCCATTCCTCTGCATTTTTGTTCCCTGAATACCTTTTTGCTTCGTAATTATTACAGGAGTATGCTTTCTATATCTATTCTTTAACCTGTGGAAGAGTATGTAATTGATAAAATTATATCTGACTACACCTCTTATATATTTCCATTATGCTGTAATTACTGCATCTGTTTTTTTCTAATATGAACTTTGCATAACAATGCACCGTATGTAAATGGGGAAAGGATTTCCTTCTACATCTTTTATATGCACGCGTACAGAGTCAAAATTTGATCTACTCAGAGGTAGATAATGAACATTAGGGAATGTTATAACTTTACTCTCTTTGGGAAATATACTACTCTTAATAAAGGAGCTTTAGTATTACCTACATATTGATACTCAATTATATTTGTATATACATAAGCCATCTGGATGAATGAAGCATCTCGGATGGGGTACATGTATAATGGCAGTACTCGATCTGCTTCATCTTTTAGTTCATGTGGAGTCATGCGTTCTCCACAGATAGTATAAACCTCTTCAACATAGTAGGGGACATCATGAGTTAGTATACAACTCAGCATTATCATGCTTACGAATATTTTCGCTGCCATTAGGTGAAATCGTTCGAGAAACTGTCACGGTTACTCAGTAGGTTTACATTTACTTTTGAACTTAAAGATATTATTACTTTATCTTCATAGGTACGCATTTCAGTTTTGTATACCAAGTTCTTACACATAATACTCATATCAAAGAGAACACGTTTAAATGACTAAAAATAGCAGGCACCGATTTAAAATAAGACCGTCGCAGAACAAATTCTTCAATGAAGTATTCTTTTGTAGCAAATGTGGGCGTATTCATCTTTTTGGCAATTGTAGTTCTTTTCAGAAAACGAGTACCTTCCGCTTGTAATATAGTTTCAACACATTCTACACTTTTCTGTAACAGCCGTCATCCAGATAGTGTGAGGCAAAATTTTCTATGTCCGTATTTAATATAATTTCACATAATCCTACTTCGTATCCTGCTCTTCAAGTTGTATAGGATCATTTAGCATAGTTGTATAAATCGAGAGTTTATTTATCAAGGATGTAAATTCCAAGGAGGGCTTGAAGAAGGCAGAGTTATACTAAAAGTGATCTACAAACTCTCCATGATATAATGACAACTGATTATGATTCTACTTCCTTGCCTTTTTATATTAAGCTATTAAACTGGCAGGATATCCCGCATTTCACAAGTAACTCTTATTTTTTTCCTTACTCTCGTAGCTAATATTTTTTTCAATTTTATATTCATGAGTACAGGATTGAACCTTACTTTTTGTATTTCTTGTTTATAAAATCCGCCTTTTATTTTTTCACCATTTAAATCTTCCAGATAATATAAACTTTAAACTATCACGACTGAATGGTTGGATATTGTGGACTTTAAACTTCCGTAGTCCTGCCGGATTCATTATCTTTCTTAAACCTTTCTTCTGTTTCGAGAAACTCTACATATCGTTTTACGCCTTTAATTCCTGAATTATCTTTATTTTGTTTTATTTTTTCAGCAGTCCATATGTGCATATCGTACTCTATTTTTGACATTCTAAAGGAGTTGACTTATAGTTCTATGGTAAGACCTGTTATAAGATAAGCCAGATGTCAGTAATATCAATATATTTAAAAGTATTCATTTTAGTTAAAATATCTTATGCATGCGTTTCTTTTAATAGTAATCGGTGGACTTTCACATTGCCGATTTGTTTACGGACAAATGTATTGTAATAGCTTATACCATACTCCCAAGTCATCTCCTGAAACTCTGCCCCTTGAATTCCATTCCTGAATCTGTCCAAAATGATTTAGGTGTTCTCCTCTCTTAATTTCAAGTACAGCATCGGCAACTGTAGCTGATCTTTTATCTTTTATGGTTTCAACCACAAGTATCTAGAGTATACGTCAATTGTAAAAAGTATATATTGAAACCTTCATTATAAGAGCTGTATTTAATCATTTCGGATAAATCTAACTGCCATATGCTATCGACTGCGGAAGATATCGTTTTCCGTGTAGGAAATTTTTTCCTTAAGTTATGTAGTAGTAAATGCCCTCTTCACCCTCAATATATGCTTTAACTCTTTTTTATCAATATTAAGGATACTTAAAGCAAACTAGTGAAACCCCAAAACCTATTTGCTCCCTCAGATTGAAGTAAATACTTATCACTCGCTTCCTTCGCCGCCATGTTGTCTACTGACAACGATAGGTTATATATTTATATATATATATATATATTTTATATTTATATATATTATATATATATTTATATATATATATATATATTATATATGTCCACAAAATGTGATAAGAGGAAAAAGAGGAAAAAGAAGAGAAAAAAGATTTAAAATAACATTTAATTTATACCAACATTTAAACTAAATATATATTGAATACATATTACGATTAATGCCACTAGATATTAATAAGTGTTTTCTTAGTCGTGCTCAATGTAACACTTTAAATTATCTGTGCGTAAGAAGTGCCTTGTGGACTTGAATCAGGTCTAGGTGTCATGGGTATATTATCCATTCTGCTAATCGGCTTGTATTTAAGATTAAAGTTCTGGGGAAATTAATAGTCTGAAGTTCTTGTTTGATATCATTCCATCCTTTTACAGGTCCTTTCTTCCAGTTACGTGAGAGATCAGCTATCAAATCCACAATATTTGATCCTTTAACTATTTCATTATCAATTACGATCTGTCCTGCTTCATTCAAAGTTAATTGGTCTTTTAAAATATTATATAGAACTAAATTACGCACTCTATTAGGTAAGCTCTCCTCTAGAATATTTTTAAATTTATCTCATTTTTTCACTTCAAGTTTTACTTCATTAAGGTATAATCTACATCATCGGTTACTGGGATACGTAGGGATGATGTAGTGCATAGTCTTTTAAAGATCTATCAATTTTGTATGGCATCCTGGTATAAGATGCGTTTCTCATGTATGTTAATGTTTTAATATCCTGTACACTTCTTTCTCGTAATTGGTTATCTGTTCAACTTTGCGATCATACTGTCTGCAACTGTGTGCTGGAAAGATAATGAGTCGTTCACAATATAAGGATTCTGTTGGTGCAACTGTTGCTGCTGATGTGAAGAGGTTGTAATTCAATGCTTTGGGCTGTTATTATCTGGGTGTATGGGGGGTTGTGAATGATGGAAACTTGTGATTGTGGATTTTGCGCAGTGTGCGGCAATAACTGGCCATATAGAGGTTGTGAATGCTGAATCTGAGGAACTGAATTCTGTACAGATGCTGTATTATTATACTTCATTTTTTCATACTCATTATATGGAAGTACAGCAACCTTCTTCATTATGGGGACAACCACTTAGTTATCAGGGGAGCTATAACGGAGAAGAGTAATGGCAGGAATACTCCTCCCCCTCTCTGTAGTAACTTCTTTTTATTTTTCAAATTTTTAATGTTGAGGGAGAGTTTTTTAATGATGTTTCTATAACGACGTAGCTTTACCTTCTGAGGGCCTGTTTAAAGGAACATTTCCTTTTAAAAGATTTAGACGACTTCACATACACACTGGATGAATTTCTCATCCACCTAATTATTTACGTTTTCAAGATGGTTTCACTTTTTAAATTTTTTTTATAAGAGGTAAATACTTTGCAACTAGAGCACCATTATTCAGGTATGTAAACAGTTTCTATCTCATAGGGAAGAATGTTGGTCGGAGCAGCACTCTGTGCGTGTTTTTGGGTGAAGTTCACACATCAAATAACCGTGGGGCTTGAAGTAACCTTCTTATATACTTTTAAGATGTTTCTTTGAAAGATGGAAACATTTGGAGTTGCAATACATTAATTTGACTTGTCTCTTTCTGTCCAACACAGTAAATACTGTGTGTTTAAAAGAAACACTTCGCATATGCATGCCTTTGATGAAAAAATTCTGCGTTATGAAACAACACAGAGATATTTAGATGGTGAGAATAAACTGTGAAAGCTTCTGCTATTTCCAAATTCAATTTGTGAATTAAATCATCTAATACAATAATTTTGTGGCATTGTATATTGTCCAGCGATCTAATATCGTATATTCCTTCATGAAATTGAATAACATCTTTATTTCTTTAAATTTTTCCTGATAAACATTATAACACCATATTATTTTACAGGGGTTTGTTAAAATCTCCATTTTCTTTAAAATATTTAATAATAGAAAGGTTTCCACATCCCTGTCGGCCCCGCTATCATAGACATGTAGCCGGACTTCAACGTAATTTTCCACAATCATACTCGTCAAGTGAAATGAATATGAGTTTATTAAAGAGTAAAGCAGTAAATCAATCCACCAGCCCCACCCTTTGCTAAGCAACACATCTATTGATTTACTGTTTTACTGTTTTAAAGTCTGTAAAGTATAATGTTTTTAATAAAGTTTCGTACAATTTTATTAAAATAAAGTGTTATTAACAGAAACTCTGTGTGTTTTTTATTCTTACATTACAAATTAAAAATAAAAGTATTCTAAACAAAAATAAAAATAGAATAAAAAATAAAAAGTATAACAAAAATAAAAAATATAGAAGAAAACATAATAAATTTATGAGTTAAAACAGTAAAGCAGAAAGTTTAGAAGCAGTAAGCATATAGAAAAGTTAAAGCAGTAAAAGCAGAAATTAAAGCGTAATGCAGTAAAACAAAAGGCGTACTAATCCCTAGTGTTAGGTAACCACTCTATTGTTTTAACTGCTTTTACTTGCTTTAAGGTATTTTTAATGTATGTGAGTTTAAAGCAGTAAAGCAGAAAGTTAAAGCAGTAAGCAGAAAGTTAAAGCAGTAAAGCAGAAAGTTAAAGCAGTATAAAAGCAGAAAGTTAAAGGCAGTAAAACATGAGTTTAAAGCAGTAATAGCAAAAGTTAAAGCAGTAAAGCAGTAAAACAAAGGCTTACTAACCCCTAAGTGTTAGGTAATAACACCTCTTTGTTTTTACTGCTTTACTGCTTTAAGGTATGTAAGTATATTTTTTAATAAAATTTCGTACAATTGTAGTAAAAAATGAATGACTCATAGTATATTTGAAACGAAATTCTTTGAATAGTTTAACATTGATATAAATATTTTTCGTTCTACGCGGAAATATTGCTCAGCTGGGCGGGGCGGCGGCGGCGGGCTATTGCGGCGGGCTGCGGGCGCAGCTGGCGGCGCTGGATGGGCTGACTGCGGACGCGGATCGCCGTCCTGAAACTTGTGCGATGCGTGTCTCAAATGTGTAGCTCTTTAGATATATATTAGTCATCGACTATAAGTGTTAGAAAAAATACTAACTCATATAGGTAAGAAATTCTAGCAAGATTGTAATGTACACCAATCGATTCCTCATAACTTATTACCTAGGGGTAGACCACGCATATTAGGCTTTCTAGGCTCAGGGGAGCTAGAAAAGGCTTGAAAAAAGTGGCACTCCGTTGGCACTATGTGGCACTCACTTTGGCATCTGTGGCATCCACTTGGCACTCATTTGGGCACTCACTTGGCCCATTGGCACTCATGTGCACTCACTTGGCAACATCATTGGCACTCATTGTCACTCACTTGCACTCTCCTGGCACTCACCTGGCACTCATCTAAAACCTTAGAACACTAATAGAACATCCCTAGGTTACTTCTTACGTGTGATTGGGAACGCTTCAAAGCATCGAGTTAGCGTGGGGTCAAATGGAACATAGGTAATGGCAAGGTCAAAGGCGAAAATATCATGGCCAAACAAGGTTAAGACATCAAAAATGCTAAGTCCCTAAAAGAAGGACAAAAAATTACCGTGGTCAAATTGACCATGGAATACAAAGGGTTGGTTTGAAAATTACCAGTGGGCAAAAAGACCCATGGAATACCAAAGGGTCTGGTTGAAAATTCTGATGGCAAAAAATGACCCAATGGAAGACCAAAAGGGGACCAATAAAGTTCCTGGGCCAAATTGACCCATGGAAGACCAAGGGTTAGCCTAAAATTACCGTGGGCCAAAATTGACCATGGAAGACCAAAGGGTTGGTGAAATATCATGGTCAAACAAGGTAACGACATCAAAAAGGGCTAAGCCCTAAAGGAAGATATATTAGGTGTGGGCAAAATTTGCCCACGGTCGAAAAAAATTAGGGGGCGTAAAATAGGGTAATACGTACAACGGTTGCTGACGCAACCGTTTGGCGCACCCTTTCTTCGAAAGGGTGCTAAAAATTAGGGTTGCAAAAAAATTAGGGTTGCAAAAATTAGGGTTGCCGAAAAATTAGGGTTCTCAAAAAATTAGGGTTCTCAAAAAAATTAGGGTTCTCAAAAATTGGGTCTCAAAATTAGGGTTCTCAAAAAATTAGGTTTGCAAAAAATTAGGGTTCTCAAAAATACCGTGGGCCAAAAATGACCCATGAAGACGGAAGGGTGTGAAAAAAGGTAAAGTCCAAAAAGGTAAAGGCCCAAAAGGGTCAAAAGCCCCAAAAGGTAAAGGCCCAAAAAGGTCAAACGGCCCAAAAGTGTAGGTCAGGTAAATAAAATTTGGGCCAGAAAATACGGTTTGCCAAATTTTAGGGGGTGGGGTTAAAAGAGGTCAAAAGGTCAAGGTGATGGTCAAAGCGTCTTAGTCCGGAATGCCCTTCCTACTACTTATATATATTGGTTTACAATATTTTCGATGAAATAAGCAAAAAAAAAAAAAAAAAAAAAAAAAGTAAATCCGCATTCTTAGAATTTCTGCTGATATTCAAATATTTAATTTGTTGTTACTGTAGGAGCTTGCCGTCCCTAGTTACATACCTGTGAAGGCATAAAAAATCTGACCAATCTATATTATATATATATTATATAATATATTTATATATATATATATATATATATATATATATATATTATATATATATATATATAATATATATATATATATATATATAGTATCTATATATATATATATATATATATATAGCTAAATTTATATCACTTGCACATTTTTTCTTGTGAAGTTAAAAAAAAATTTTTATATAAAATTTTAATAATTTGGTATACTTTTACAATTTAATTTCAATTATTTATAACCTAAAAATATGAGGTAGGAGCTATTCCTATTGGTCTGATCCTATATATATATATTATATATATATATATATATATATATATATATTTATATATCTTATATATAACTATATTATATATATAATATATTTATATATATATATATATATATATATATATATACTATATATATATATATATATATATATATATATATACATATATACTATATATAATGCCATTCGAAAAGGCTGCCTTCCATCAACCGATTACTATCCTGCTTCCGAAAAGGTTTCGATCTTTTGCAGAGCACGAACGACCTTATCAGAAAGGGGAAACTGAAATATAAAGCCGATCATTCGGGGAGTGGTCTTGCCTGCCACCGACGAAAAGCTACCGAAGTGATCACTTGCACGCTCCGTATCTGGCTCCACTATATCACTCACAGTTCCACTATAATGTTACGGTAACCCCCTCCATTTGCAATTTTTGTCGAAAGCCATCCCCGCAATCTGTACTCCATATATTTCTTTGATTTGTTCCTAGATGGGGTCTTATGCGCGAATTATTGGAAACTTTACGATAGTAGTTTAGGTAGAAGATTTATCCCCATATCTTATCCGAATCTCCTACTTTAGTAGTAACTATTGTTTTGTTTCTACAGAAGTGAAAATGTTCTTCATAATATTTTGATTTGTTACGTAATATAGGACTTTATAATGCAAGTATACCTTTGTTTAGTTTTTGTTTATTTTAAATTTGACTGAATATTCATTTCTCTATTCAATATCTCTTTTGCGTTTGAAATATGTATGCTCAGGACTGCCCATTGTGTTGTGGATTTTTTTCACTCAGTGTGGGCGCTTTGGGGTGGCCGTGGTGGGTCTGTAACACGACTCAAAAACATATATATATATATACTTAATTATATATAATTATATATATTATATTAATATATTATATATATATATTATATTATATATTATATATATATAAATCTATAATGCTTCTAACTCTGGTTCACTCTTATGCCGACTGACTCAACTCTTCCCATTCTTTCACTCATTTTAGATTGTGCTCCTTCGTTATATCTAGTATTACAGTTTCCTGATTCAATCTTCGATTTGGTCGGACTTTCTCAGTGGGGGTAATCCGTAATCTTGTGAAGTTCAACTCTTTGAAACCTCAACTTCTTCATATCTTCCTCTCTAAAATACCTCCCAACTTCCCTCCCTTTGATGGATCTAATGTCTTACCCGTAACAACATACACATTCTAGGTCTAACATAAATAGTGATTGGTCTTGAAGACTCACATCACATGGTTGCCTAAGAGGCCTCAAAAGCTGGAATTCTGTTCAGGATTGGTGAATTTGTTTCTTGCAGCCAGATACCTCCAAATGCCTCAAAAGCTGGGATCTGTTCAGATTTTTTGCCCCCCCCGGGGGGGGTTTTTTGAATTTTTTCTTCAGTCCCAGATACTCCAGTTTATATAAAGGTTTATTCGCCTGTATGAATATTTTTCCACGTCTTGGGTGGATCCGTTCACCCTCTCTTTTGGATTAGAGTTGAAGCTGAGGCTAAGAGTTATAAACTGTCCCATACTCTCTTGATTTCCCTTGACCTCTTTCTCCTGCGTCGTGAGTAGGTGCCTATCTCTTTTCTCTCTCTCGCATTTCCCCACCACTGCCGTCGCCTCGTAACACACGAGGTTTCTTGTTCTCATCATACAATTGTTGTGAATATTGGAGACTCAAGGATCACTTCGTTGTGGTATTCCTTCTTCTTTCCAGCCGCATTCTTTTGTGGCACACTCCTTGCCTTCTATTATTTTTTTTCCCCGCATATTTAATCTCCTTCTATTTAAGTCCGTGTTGCACCGCCCTGAGGGACTTGCGTACGCCTGGGTCACTGTGTGTCTACTTTCATTTAATTTTAATTTTTACTTTTTCTTTATGTAATTTTTTTTTTTTATTTTTATTAGTTTTTTTTTTTTGCCCCCTCCGTTGCCCCCTCCTTTTGAAAGGGCCATTCATTGAAGTGGTGGTTTTCTGTTAGAAATATATATATATTATATAGTATATATATATAATATATATATATATTATATATATATAATATATATATATAATAATATATATATATATATATATTATATATATATATATATTATATTAATATATATAGTATATACTATAATGCAGTTTTTTTCAAGATAAAGATAATGACCAAAATATTTTCATTAAGACAGTGTTTGCTTCTGTCATCCTTTATTTACTCCAAAATGAATTCCTTGCTGAAGCACTACTACTACTACTTACTACTATACTAATTAACTACGAATACTAAAGAAGTTTCAAAACAATATGTCATTAATACAGTCCAAGAGCTTGGTAGAAAAATATCATATGCTCAGTGGGCTAAAAATCCGCACCACCAGAAAATGTTATTTTATCTCCATATAAGTATATGCAGTTATCCTTAACTTACTAATGCTTGGCTCAATGGATTACAACTTGGAAATAAAACAGGCTTTAAATTATCCAAATTATCTTCAAGAAAGTGTAGTTCATGAAATTTATCAAGAAATTTTTGAAACTCTTCCACAATCAAGAAATGATGTCGAGATTTCTTTATATACCAGACTATTCCTTCAGAAAGGATTTAAAATCCTTAATTCATTTACAAATGTTTCAGAAACATCTTACCTAAGTGAAGTAGAGAGTTTAGATTATGTAAATTTTCCTGATGCTGCAACGGAAAGGATTAATAATTGGGCTTCAGAAAGTACAAAAGGGAAGATATCGGAATTATTTCCACAACCATTAAGCAAAGAAACTGTATGTGTTATGGCTAACGTTATTTTCTTGAATGCAACATGGTTAAATAAATTCTATTCTGATTCAACAAGTGATGGAAACTTCTACACTGGAACGGAAACAATTACCATTCCAATGATGAATAGCAAAATGCACGTACCCTATCAGAGATTTGATAATGAGAATTTGAATGACACTTTTGTAACAACGGTGGCAGTGAGTAATCTAAAGTCAATAAGTGATAGAACTGCAACAAATAGAAAACAATAAATCCAAATATATAAATATTTCCCCCTTTCCTAACTAGCTACCTATACAAATATATAAAAAGAAAGTCTAAAAATATTCAAATTTTAATGAAATGACGTCAAATATTAAATGAATACACATGAATCATTTTACAAGATTTACTAATGAAACAGTGTATGTCAGTAAGGTTGTTCATAAGGCTATTCTTGAAGTCACAGAAGCTGGCACAGTTGCAGCTGCCGTAACAGCTGCAGTTGTCGGAATAACTTCAGTATCGGCTCCGCCACCAGCATTTGAACTAAACGAACCTTCATTGGTTTTCATCAGAGATAATGAAAACAGCTTAATACTTTTCTGGGCAAGAGTTATGAAACCCGAACATTTGGATTGATTAAAATTTTGTTTGTTATGAAACAGAAATTAAGTTTCTTATGTTTAGATATCAATAATAGAAATTTAATCATACATAATTATATATATATATATAATATATATATATATTATATATAATATATATTAATATATATATTATATATATAATATATATATATAATATATGTAGTATATAATATATACTATTATA
>JABUQX010098999.1:7500-20807 GCA_015478945.1 Trachelipus rathkii
TTTGTAAGATTCATTTCTTAAATTAATTAATGATAATATCTTAAGAACTTAATTTATTCTTTCTATTTAAAGAGGAATTCCACTAGGCGTCTCTCTTAATTTTAAGGCATTTGTCTATCTTATATATTATATATATATATATAATATAATATATATAATATATATATATATATATAATATTAAATATTATTATATTATATAATTTATATAATATATATATATATATATATTACTTTATATATATATATATATAACCTTTTTCTTTCTTGTCCATGACCACCCTGTTTTCCAAGAGCGGCCACACATGCTTCCAGATACCCCGTCTTTCGCTGCCATTCTCCCTCAACGGATATCACCTATTGATGAAAATTTCCAAAGATTTTCTAGGGCTGAACGGTTTTAGAGTGACAGTCTAGTAGGAAATATAAGACAGTTTCCGGGACCTGTTGCAGGTTTTACATATTTCGAGATGGTGTAGTTGAATTAGGTTGGAATCTACAATTATAGTGTGCAAATTTGGCTGTGGTGTCGCATCTTAGTTGAGCCTAAGGATGGACCTGAATGGTGTTCTTGAGAGAATGTTAAATTCCAGATTGTTTATTTCTGGGTTATTTATATATGTTTTGGTTATGTCGGTGCTTAATAGTCGACCGTGGTTATAGAGCTGTGTGGATTTTGTTTGGTATACGAGATGCCTGTTTTGTGTGTGGTGGTGAATGTTATTTTCAGGATTTGTTTTGTAGAAAATAATGATGGAGGAGGACGGAGTTGTTAATAATGTGATATATGCGCGGTTTTACAGGGGTTGATATCTAACAGGGCTGAGGGGTTATGTTTTTGGCTCGTTAGAATTGAAAGTACCACCTATCATTTCTAGGTGCTCCTGCTATGGATAGTTTATTTTTTTTGTTTATTCAGCAGATGTTTGTTGTGGTGTATGTAGATGTGTGCATCCTTGTTATAAATACCTAAGTGCCTTGTTTGGTTATTTGTAAGTTTTTCTGCATAATATTCCCTTCAATTTAGTGTTGGACGGAATGAAAATGGGTTTTTATATGTTGTGGAGGATTATTGTTTGTTATCTGTGACCTGTCAGTGCGGCATGTTTCTTAGCTATGTTAGTTTCTGTTTGCTGATGTCTGTCATGTGTTACGCCAAGGATTTTAGGTGTTTTGTTTAGTGATAGCAATGCTATTTATGTAGATTTGGGAGTTGGAGTTACCGAAGATCGTAGTCTGTGTGACTAGAAGTGAATATATTATTTATTTTTTGATTTGAAAAGCGCGGACATTTTCATATTGCTCCAGGTAAGAGCGAAATCGAATTTTTGGTTGATAAATTGTTGTGGTTCAGATTTGTAGTTGTTTTTAGTTCTGGTGTGTGTTCTGGTTACTAATTCATCGTTTTGTGTGGTCTTCTTTTCTTTTTTTGTGGTGTGGAGATTCGCGGCTGTGGAATAACCTAGAAGGAGTGTTGGAATAGAATTGATCTTTGAGGCTACGCGCGTTTTTAATATTTAGTGCCGTGAATTTTTGTTGTTTGTCAGTATTTGAGCTGTTCTCCCTGATAGGAAGTTTGATATTCATTTCTTTAAATTTAGTTGGGGAATATTTGATTTTATTTCGTTGGATAAAATTGTGTTTGGAAAAACTGTGGTCAAAAGCTTTGTTGATCTCAATTGCTATAAGCATTGTTTGTTGTGGTATGGTTGTCTGAGATATATATATATATAATATATTATATATATATATATAATATATATAATTATAATATATATAATATAATATATTATAATATATATATATATATATATATATAAATATATAATATATATATATATATATATATATATAATATATATAATATAAATGATATTCAAATAAATTTGATGGATAAATTCTTCAGAGGAAATCTTTATTTAAAACGTTAGAATCTATTGCAAAACTTTACGGAAAAAAATTTAAACCCTAATCATTTATAATAAGAACATTTCTTACCTTAAATATTCAAGGCATTGGAAAAATGGAAAAATAAACCACGCTAATTTCCAGGGTATTTTTTTTGTAAAAAAATTTCGGCTTATAGGTTTTGCTAAGGAAACGCTTAGTTAGCGGTTTTTCACAATACTGTAATTTCACCTCTCCATAAATAGTTGCAAATTTATATAAGCAAGGGAGAGGGCAAGATGGTAATGCAATAAATACATAGTGCGAACCCCAAGGAAAACCAATCGTTGTCAAACATTATACCCTCCTATTAATTGGACCAAGGAATTGATCCGAGAGCTTAAAGATGATGTTATAATATAGTTGATACAATTCCTGAGGTTTGAATTATTTGGGGAAGACCTGCTAAAAGAAGCACCTTTGGGTTTTAAAATGGGAAAAATGAAAATTATTTTAAGTTCCCCTCCAAGCCCGAATTCCGTAATGAGCAACCCAAAGATACAAAGAATAAAGGTTTAAAACAAAAGTAAAAGAAGGGACCTGGACCTACCAATAGCATTCCGCAGGACACCCTATAAATGGCAGGATAGAGCAAAATAAAAAAATAGTATTATCGTATCTATTCACATAAAATAAACTACCAGAACGAAAGACGGAAAACGTATTGGCTTACGCCATTACATTAAGAACCACAGCCTCCCAACTTGAACTAGAGAGAAAGATTAAAACTTTTTTATTAATAATGAAGTTCAAGTAATGAAAAATAAATGATAAACTGAGAACAACCTCACGTAATACAAGTGAAGCATGCCAAAATAACAGAAGGTATGACGAAAAGATTTACCATTTGTTTAACTGAATTTAGCTTTCCTAATTTCTGGAATAAATCTTTAAGGATAATAATATAACAACAAGGCACACACAAAAGAGAGTACCAAATAAGAACAAAGGATAGAGATAAAAATCCACCCTGTTCATATAGAGCTCCTACCAGCCGACAGGACCAACAAAGTCCTGTTGGAAAAAGATGTTTTGAACCGATTGAAAAGCTATTTCTACGTTTTCAGAAAATTCACATTGAATTATACAATTCCAGAGTTCCGAACCATACCATAACCAAATCCTTCTCAATTATTTCGTGATATAATTGATACTGAAATGAATAACATCAGTACCAATTAAGTTTTGTAAAAACAAATCCAAATAAAAAAATATTTTCTATAGAAAATTCCACTATTTAATTCAAAAACTAATTTTTACTACACCAAATTTGCTAATCATTACTCCACACATAGACAACAAACAAAAGAAGTACCACTAAAAAACACGGCCGCGGAAAACCATCTCCATTTCGAGAAAAGGACTTGCCTACCTTTTTACTCTGTCCGCTACCCTTTGGGGTAAAAGGGTCCTTGACGAGAGAAGCACCAAAGCTGATAAGATAATTGTACAACGCTGGAAAGATGTTTTAGAATAAACCTCATTGTTTTTTTGAGTATTTAGTTAATCATTATTATTTATGATTGCTTGAAACACAATTTTCCACCTTAAACTTTTCAGCAAACTTTGAATCGATGAATTAACTATGTTAGTACATGTGTAAGACTGGAAAAACTCTTACCTTGTCTTATTTTCGTCAGCTAATAACACATACCCTATTCATAGATACAAGAGATAATGGAACACTTGCGTTACATATAAATTAATATATATTATATATATATATATATAATATATATATATTATATACTAATATATATATACTATAATATAATATATATATATATATATATATATATATAATATACTATAATATATATATAAAAAAAAATAAAATAGAAACAATAAAACAAAAAAAAAATAATACCATATATATATATAAAAATATACTATATAAAGTTCTACTATATATAATATATAACAATATAATATAATATAAATATACCTAAACTAAAATAATATAAAATACTCATATATATACATATATATCAGGCAAAAATAAAGTAATAAAATCCACATAAGAATAAATATATTAATCATTGAAAACATATATTTGCGCCTATGGAAATCGAAAACTCAAAATAAAAAAAAAAAGCGAACAGACGAGAAAGAGAGAGAACCATGAGAGAGAGAAGATGAGAGAGAGAGAAGAGAGAGAGAGAGAGAGAGAGAGAAAGATGAGAAAGAACAGAGAGAGAGAGAAGAGAAATGCAAAGCAGAGAGAGACACAGAGAGAGAGAGAGAGAGAGAGGGCGTATTCATAATTTTTGGAGATGTGAAACAAAATATTATAAAATATAAACTAATAAAGTTTCTTTGAAAAAGTATTTCCGATTTTTCCCAATAACATTAATAGAATTAGAATGGGGTTAAGAGAATAATCCAACATCCATAATTTCCATATTGTTAAAGACTGCCTTACATCTCGCGCTAAATATCAGACAGTTTGATACAAAACCTAACAATTATTGTGGATAAAGGTGTTTGAATAATTATGATGTTAATATATATATATATATAGCCTATAAATATATAATATATAATATATATATAATATATATATAACATATATATATATATAAATTTAAATATAAATAATTTTATAATAATATATATAACTAAATATAATTATAATATATATATATATATAATAATATATATATAAATAATAAAAAAACAATAAATAAATAATAAAATAATAAATAAATTAATAATATAATATATATATAATATAAAAATTAAATATACAACACCTACATAAACTACCTCTATACCAAAAAAACATATAATAATCTATAGTATTATAAAATTTAATATCACCCTGATATAAAAAAATATATATAATATATATATACACATATTATATATACACTACTATATATAAATATATATAAATATATTAATATTATATATATAAATATATAATTATAATTATATATATAAATATTTAGATATATATATTATATATATAACAATAATATATATATAATATATACATAATAATATATATATATAATATAATATATATATATATAAATAACCCTATATATATAAATATACATAATAATATATATATAATAGATATAATATATATAATATATATATATATATATATATATATATAATATAATATATATAATATATATATATAATATATCTTATATATATATATAAATCCGCAATTAATAAATTAATATTAATAAAATTAAATATTAATATATATAATATATAATATTAAGATATATAAATATATATAATTAATTAATAATATATATATAGATAATATAAATATAAAAATTATATAATATAAATATATTTATAATATATATATTATAGATATATATATAATAAATAAAAAGATATATATTATAGGAAGAAAATTTACATGACGAAAATATTAATATTGAATACGGTTTGTTTGCTAGTGGTACTTTTCCTATCATATTAGGCAAATATATAATTTTTTTCCTATATATTTATTTATATGTAACTTTATGTCTATTTTTTTTTTGTATATTATTATTAAAATGTTTATTGTTCATTAATGTAATCTGTCCTGATAATGGGTTTAGAATGTTGATCTCACTTAAAATTAGTCTTTCAAGAAATTAAAATGCATAGAGTTGTTTTTGTTATTTTAGCCATTTTTATATTATATTAGAGAATATATACTATATATATATATATATATATATATATAAAGGTGTTTATATATATATATATATAATATATAATATATAATATATATTTATATATATATTATATATATATTTATATATTATATATATATATATATATATATATATACGATATATATATTATATATATATATATAAATATATATAATATATATATATATATATATACTATATTAATATATATATATATATATATATATATATATATATATATATATAGAGAGAGAGAGAGAGAGAGAGATCGGGAGAGAGAGAGAGAGAGAAATGATTTATGACGTTTCTCAAGCAGCAGTCACTGAAACCATGATACTTCTGCAAAACCGGGGGTTTTTTTTTTTTTTAACACTGATTGATTAATATTAAATGGTCACCGTCGATGTTTAAAAGAAAAGACCCATAAAATTTGCCTCTGTTAATTTTCCAACTAATTCGTCCTAGGTTTAAGCACTTAATTAAGAATAACTTAATTTGGCAATGCGGTGATTAAACATAATTAAAATGTAAGGAAAAAGATAATTTTATTGGGAAATTGAGCCACAAGGCAATTTAATTAACAATGAATTAAAAATGGAAGCATCGAGAACAAACTTTGTAAACACAAGTCCATATCTGGGTGAATTTTTGGAGCTCATACGTTTATCAGTGCTTTGCGTGTTCTCGTCAATGCTGATTTCTTTCGTAGCTGGTTGCTTCTTTCTTTGTCCACTCAGCTGTTCCTTATTCACTATCAACTTTCCATTCAATTCTTTGACCAAAACCACTGCTCGTTCTGCTATGTTAGTTCACCTCCTCAATCTTAGAAACCATTTGCTTTTTGTACTTATTCAGAGTTTGATAGTTCAAGAAGATGGGAAGTGGAAAAGACAGCCATTTAGTGACTGAAATTTTAAGAAGAATTCTCTGGTGTCTTTGTAACCAGATGTCGTATTTGCGGACTGCAATGGGCTTCCTGATAAAAGCCGAATCCGTAGATATCCTCACATCAAAAAACCTCCACATCCACTGCTTCCTCTAAGAGGTACGAAAAGTTGCATACAACTTCTTGGCGGTAGCATCGGAGATTTTCTTGTATGGGTATCATAGGAAAATCTTCATCAATTTCCAATTATTTAGCTGAACTTCATAGGTACATGGAGTTGTTTCCCATGCTCTTTATTCTCTTTATTCTTTAAAGAAATAGAGAGAAACGTTAAATTGAAATTTACCAGCAAAAAAGTTTTAATAATCGATACTATCCCTTAATCGAAATATTGATATCCAAAAAGTACGGTAATTTGAATCTTCCTACTTTTGTTAATGAAGTAAATTTGTTTTCTCAAAAAAATAATGCATAATAAATGGGCATTTATTTATGATTTTTTTTATTCTTTATTTTCAATATGCTAAATTTTTGCAGCAAAGCAGAGAACTGCAGACATTTATTAGTATTTTTTTTATTCTTTATTTTCAATATGCTAAATTTTTGTAGCAGAGCAAAGAACTGAGTCTCTCCCCAATAGATATATGATAAGGTTCTCCAGAAGATTTACATTGCAAAATATTATACGGGACTTGCTTCTTTCAGTAAGACCACGACAATAGAGGGAACGTCATTGGATTTTCATGCCACTTTTAAGGGTGTAATTTCTTTGAGGGAATTTGAATTCTTAACGTTTTTGTTAATTATTTTACTTTATTTTCATACAATTATAAAAAATTAAATTAAAAATAATTTGTTGCCTGGTACTCTCTAATACCACGGCAGTCACATCTGAGTCAGCTGTTGCGGGGATGGTCGGCATTCCCAACCAAGGTTTGACTCACGACTGTACGAGTTTGGAGATCTTATAGTTTGCTTACTGTCTGTTGCTACAGGTATTATTGCCCTACTCATAGTTGTATTTATCTTTTCCCGGGCACATGCCTCTTTGTGATGAACTACAACTTGAAAATAAATTAGATGCTGAGTGCTATGCGGCACATATCTGAAATAGTTTATGTAAGTAGATGGTTTTTGTGCAATATTTTGCTGTCATGTAGAGAAAATAATATAAAGTATCTTTAATGATTTAAAATTGTGATTAAATTTTTCATATTATATTATATTGAATATAAAATATGTCATTTTTTATTAGTCTGCCTTCTTGCGCTTGTTCTTTGTCTGTTAATCTGTTTTATCTCTTTCGGTTTGCCTGTGTATTCACCTAGATATAACTATATTTAGAGCTTTTGAGGTCCTTAAGGATTGATAATATATACAGACGAGGTAATACATTTATGTGGTGTGGGAAATAAATATATGTCTTGATCAAATCTAGTATAATATGTCTACTATTGTTTTGTCATGTCTTAAGCATTAGATAGGAATGTTTTTGTGTTTCTCATTTTGGGTAATTGGGACATAAAGTGTGATCTCTTGAACTAGGTCATGTTAATACTTGCACCTTCGTATCTAGCTGTGGATTAAGGAGGAATTGGTGGAGATTGTGTCTTGAGGAGAAAGGAAGTTGAAGTGGTGTGGAGTGTTATGTAAAGGTCCTGTGGGAATGGGGGATGGGGGTACGGTATTGTGTCCTATTGGAAAGTTGGATTGGATTGTTTACTTTGAAATGATTTTTGGAGGTTATAGGTGGTGAGTGTTGAGTCATTTGAATGCTCATAGAAGGCAGTGTATGGTGAAATTCTATAAAAGAATATGAATTTGGGGGATAATGTTTAGGTGGAAACTTTATAAAGACATTCTTTTTGGAGATGGATGAGGTGAGTAAAGATAGTTTTTTTTGAGCTGGGTAGGTGGGTACGGTGGGAGTAAGTTTTGAATAATAGTTTTGCAATATTTGTTGTGAGTTTTGACAAATAGATTCAAAATGGAATATAGTATAAGTATAATTAATTAGGAGTTTAGATGAGAACTTATAAGGTATATTAAAAGGGAGAAGAGGTGAAGGAGGTAGAGAGAGGGGCTTAGAGGTAGGTATAGGGGAGAATTAGATTGTTAGTGGGTGAGGATGAATTCAAACTTAGAGGTGGGGAGTACGAGTGGAATAACAGTTTGAGGTGGGAGGGGAGGGGGGGGAGTTAGGAGATTTATCTCTGTAGTGAATAATACAAACTGAGTCAGTAATATGTGGTTAATGTTAAATAGTGATATTGATGTATTAATACAGCGGGTGGGTATATAATATATATATATATATAATATATATAGTAATAGTTAAGGGGTGGAGGGGTATACGTGATGGGGGTTGATTTGTTTCGTAATATTTATCGTGTGAAAGCGATTTTGCATACATATCATGTTGTACGAAATGATGGAGGGTGCAGTTAATTAGGCGTTCGATGTGTTTAAGATTTACTTAATTATAATTTTAAAAATTAAATCCACAAATAAATTTTCGGCTTGGCGGGCAACTCAAAAATAGTTTTGCAAGATTTTTATGCTAGTAATTTAGACGGAGGACATACTAAAGTAGCACAATAAGTATGCATAGAGAATTAATTGTATTTTATTTTTTTATAGGAGGGTATTGTAATATAATAATGGAAAATTATATTGTAGAATAATTTAATTTTATCTATAATTTATAGATAATTTATTGAATTAATAATTTATAAATAATATTATCAGATATCCAATCATAATAATATAATATATAATGGAATGACAATGATAAGATTATAATCATGGCAAGCAACCTATTTTGTAAGTAGAGATTTGTGATACGTATAAATGAGATCCATAAATTTATAATTCAAAAATAATATTATAGGTATAACATTCATGCTTTTATATATCTCTTAGTTGACTAATTCTTAATAATATAAATAATAGTTATAATTACATATATTATATATGATATTATTTTATATATTATAGGTATTATATTAATATACTATATATTAATTTTTACAGATATAAATATATAAACTATAGTATAATATAAATGAATTGTAAGACTATACTAGTGATATTTACTAGTGTATTATTTGTAGCAGCTATGGGTTAATATGGATCGTAGTTATTCATTTGTATCAAAGGTATATCTAGAAATTTCGAAATTTTCTATTTTTGGTAATGTCATTTTTCGATTTAAAATGTATAGAATTACTGTTCATATATATATGTGTTGAATTATTACATACAATAGTATAGTTAGTACATTTAATATATCTATCCATAAATATATACTATAATTATTATATATATGAATTTAGGTGATGATATATTGATATAAGATATATATAATAATTTGTGCTTTATAGGTTAGTGTTTAATTTTTAGTATACTTATATATTATATATATATTCTTATATATATATATTATATATATATTTATGATAGTATATATTAGGTGAGAGTATGTAGATTGTGTATTATTATCGACCATGGGGTCCCTGTGATTTAAGTTGACATGTTTGTTGCAAAAATACGAAAGATTGATGGGTTAACCAGTTCACCTCCTTGCGAAATGGATGATAGAACAGAAATTTTAAAAGATTACGTTCATGTTCGAAGAGGCGCAATAACTAACCTAATTGTGGATTCTGTTTTTTCTTTTTTTTTTTTTTTTTTTTCTCTCTCTTTTTTTTATCAGTTGATTTTTTTTAATTTGTTGTTGTAAAAAAAATAAAACACGCTTACTTACTCGTAATTAATTTTCTCCGAGAAATGTAAGTTCTTATTTTTTTTAAACAGTATATTACCTGCTACATTGCGTACATGAAATCTTAGAAGGTAATATCCTCGTACAGGCCTAAGAGGGTGCTTAACTAAAATTTGGCAATATTGAGTTTAACATTAATTTTTCACTCAATAATATTGAAGTCCATGCAAGCGATTTAAAAGTATGAACTTAAGATGGTTTAAGGTGGCGCTTACTTTAACTTGTCTGTAAGATTCAACTTTATAGTACATATATATGAAGAGGTAACTTAACTTAGACTTAAACTACTTAATACTACTTAAGTCTGTAACTGTGAATTACATTAACTTTAACTTTAACTACCTCAACTTTAAACGTAACTTAACAACACTAAATTAACTAAATTAAGTTAATTAACTTTATCATAACCTACAGTACGGCATTAGTTATTTAATTATGCATTATATTGTAGGTAGCGCTATAACACTTAAAGTTGATACTTATTATTACATAGAGAAAGATTAGGCGCGGGGACGGACTAACCTAGATATTATAGAAAAAAGCTTAAACTTAACTTACTTTAATCTTTTTACATTATTTGGAGTATTGGAATTAACGACTTAACGATACAGCATTTAATTAACTTAACATAACTTTAGATTAACCTTAACTTAAACCGTTGATTCTAACTTAGCCATAATATGAACTTTATTTTAGGTTACAATAAAAAAAATTGATATATATAAATTTATATAAAAAATGTAATAAAATGTTTTCTTTTTTTTTTTTTTCAAATTTCCTCTGATTAGACAGAATGAAATTTCGCGTTCTATTTTAAAACGAAAGATATTTGCATTCGCCCAAACACGCCTGTCATCACCGTTATTCGGCAAGCTTCGTTTGGGTTAGATAAATTTTTTTCTAGTCAGCTTTGCTGAATCCCATTTCATTACTGCGGTATGAGGTTCGATTTTTTATTCACAGGTTGCGAGAATACGTGTTCAATTTACTTATATTATGATATTATTAACTATATATGTATTATATATTTGCGTTCTATATATTATATATATATATATTATATCTATATTATAGGATAGTAGTATATACCGTATTTTATATTATTAGTATATAGCTCATTTTCGGTCCCCTATAGTATTTTCGGGGTGATCAAACCATTGGGAATTCAAGGAATGTACCCCTCACCACTATAGAACATTTTTTTTCTTGAAAAATGAATTTTAGGCTGATTCTTTTTTGGATTTTCAGTGTTTTCTTAAGTGGTTGGAACTTAAAATGTTTTAAAAAGATTGCAATAATAACTTTTTATTTTATGTGTCTATAATTGGGTCATCGTTGAAATAACTAAGATAACTAGAAAACGACTCATTGGAGGTAATAAAAAATTTAGCACATTCCCTGAATATTACTATTTTACTATTTTTTCATAAATGTGTAGACAATATTTTATATAGAATTGTTTTTTTTTTAAAACAAAAAATTATTACGATAGAGAATTGTTTTATAGATAAGGTTTTAAAGCGTTTTTTGCGATGCTTGCTTCCATCAGCTTTTATTTTCCCTTTTACAGCAATCAGTACTTCTGTTCGCATGTATATCCAAGCGTCAATCACACATTTTCTGTGCTACGCATTAGAATGAGTTTGAAGCAGAATTTTTTTTTCGCAGTCTTGCTCTTAGTTTCTTTAATTTGACAGTTTTTTTTTTATATTTTTTTCATTCTGTTAAATTTTTGGTTAGGACCATTCTTTCTAACAATACGCGCCTGCAAACATAGATATGAAGTAATGGGCGTTATTATCTCAGTGTTATTAGCTTGTCGCTATATTTTGTAGCTATGAATAGATAAGCTGAGAAACTGATTTATGGAGATTCTATTGAGGGCAATCTGAGAGTAGACTTGTGTAGAATAAAGATATCTGGGGCTTAAAATTACTTTCGAGGTATTGCTGTCTTTTTTGTCGACTGCTGATCCTTATAATGTCTATTATGATTTTGCAAAGATTTAAGAATACTATATAAGGATCAGTGAATATATTGCCTTTCAAATTCAGAATTGCCCATTTACAAGACATCTCACTCCGTTTGCAGGTGTCTTTGAGCATCACGAATTGCTGTTTAGCCCTCATAGCTTTCAGGTATTTCATCAAGCGAAAATTTTATAATTCAACTACCGTTGTCTAAGAATAGAGGTTTTATAATATGATTTTAAATGGATCTCTGCAAAATTGTGGTGTTGAACCCAATGCCCGGGTATTTGCAGCCAGTGAGTAAATGTATTAAGCCGTGCTTTTTTAAACTAAACCCACTTATATGAAGCAGTTTACAGATGTAGTATCTAATTATCATCTTAATGCTGAGAATATGCGAGCAAAGTCATGGGCGTAAGAATAATTTGCTATTCTTTATAATTATTCCTTTCCCAGAGGGTTAACTTATAGTAGGTCTGTCAAGCTTTATATTTTCTCTGTTATTTTTCCAGATATACCATTCGATAATTTCCTCTTATATTTTTTCTCTATGGTATATTATAGTTATGAGACCTCAATTCTGTGCGTGATAAGTCAGTTTTTTGTCCTTTCTTGCGGCTTTTAACCATATAATCAATGAATAATCCGTTTATTCTCTATCTGATATTTGTTTTGTTCAATTTTTGTTGCTCTTCAGCGCATCTAATCATAGGTTTGAAAATGCCAGACGGGGAAGCAGTTGGCAGATCTATCCTACTTTTGGCAAGACTTTGAAAAACTTTTGATTCTTTATGAGTGGAAACTGAGAGTTCAGTAATTAATTTGGTAGGTACAACTGTGGAAAATCGTTTGTTTTAGAGAAAGAATCATAGATGCTTTCATTAGAACTGGTATCAGAATTTGTGATGGAAGTGATTGAATTGTCATCTATTAAATCATAATGCAGCACACTTTCATTTTTTCTATGATCGCATCTCTGCCATTTTGATGGATGAATTGATGAAAGTGGAACCGGTTTATGTGCTGCATAGCCTATTTTTTTCAGATTCA
>JABUQX010099000.1:5000-10000 GCA_015478945.1 Trachelipus rathkii
TTCGAATTGTTAAATTGCGCTATTTGTCTGTATGTAGTAATTTTATATAGATTAGGTTATATTTGTTTTGGTACCGGGTGTTTCAAAAAGCATACAACCTTCTATTATGTATATGTACATGGGCGTAGGCAGGGGGGGGGCGTAGGGGGTCACTTGCCCCCAATAAATCTTGACGAAATAAAAAAATTAACCATTCATGTTTGCTAGACGGCGTTTTTATGGGATTATTTGTAGAAAATTTTAAAAAGATGCATCAATCCATAGATAATGAAGTATATTAAAAACTTACATTTTTTCTAAACAGTTGTAATGTGTTTTCGCTTTCAAATTGGCTTGAATCAGCTAGTTGTATGCTTTTATACAACTAGCTTCTTCTGACAGTATTCTCTGCTAGAACTAACTGTAGGACGATGGCATTTGGCGGTTGCCAAAGCTACTAAATCAATCACGGAAGGAGTATCCTTTGCTATTCAGCTGCAGACAGCACATCAAAAAGCAATTACAGAAAATAAAAGAAATATTACACAATTTAATTTTTGAAGACCCTATAATTCTGGCTTACATTTAAGATGTAAAGGCCTGCATGATAGAATTTTCGAAGATTTGAGTAAACTTTAATAAAAAGTTTCTCAGAGGGGACATGATACAAGTCTACAAAATATTTACCTCTATTGATAATGTGGAGACCAATAAATTCTTCATAGAATATTAGAAATAAAAAGACAGTAAGAAGCCACATGGGCCTATCAAGACTGTCCCAGTCAAGCCAACAGAGCCAGTCACCAAACAACATGCTCATGCAAATCCACAAAGCACCCTAGGGCTTGTCAATAATATATTTATACACAAAGTCTACAACTAAATAATAAAACTGTAAACTACTGTATATCTAAAGTATATACATGCTAACCAAACTACAACTTTAATAACATTATAGTAACATGCAATTAACCTTAGTAACTACAGTAAGAACCAGCCAATTTGGCTTAGTCAAATACTTATTATGATACCCAAAACCATGCCATATATCTATCCAGTTCCTTCTTAAATGTTGCAATCGACACTCAACAAACTCCTGTGGCAAACCATTCCAAAAAAATTTAATAACCTTATTACTGAATGCATGCTTTCTTATATCAAGATGGCATGCTTTCCTCTTAATTTTCTTATTATGCCCCCTGGTCACCTGTCTGTGCTCTACTATGGAAAATTTATTGGTCTCTGTATTATCAATAGATGTAAATATTTTGTAGACTTGTATTATGTCCCCTCTGAGAAATCAACCGATTCTACAGAAAACATTCCTAACTCCTTCAGCTTCTCCTCATTCTCTTACCCTCAACCCAGATATCATCGCTTGTTGCTCTACAATTTGCAACTCTCTTCTCTAAGCTATCTAAGTCTTTATCTTAAATAATGGGCCCAAAACTTGTGCACAATAACTCTATTCTTGGCCTAACAAATAGCTATTATAACAGTTTACTTATAACCCTCCATTTACTCCTTGTAAACAACATTTGCGATTTATTTATGCCGCAGCATTTATTAGCTTTTATTCCCTTGCTTCACCTTTTTTTAGCCTATTTTATATAGACCTTGCCAAAACGAGTTTTATCATTTTTCTTGGTCCTACAGACTCAAGCCAATCCCATTCATGATCGTAGTTAAAGTTTATTTTGAGCTAAACCTAGGTGAGACCTTTGCACTTCAAATACTATTATTCATTTGCCCCATATCTTGCCCACCCGCAAGAAGTTTATCAGATCTATTCTTTGGATACATCCTTCCCTGAGGTGGCCATTCTAAGGTTCCTGCAAACTTAGAAAGCCTTGCATTTAAGTCCTGGTCTAAATCATATCATTTATATACATGAGGAACAATAAGTGGCCCAAGCCTGAACGCATGTGGAACACCCTTCTTCACTTATTTCCCATGTGACTAATTGGGGCCGATTTAGTGTACACACTGTTTTTCTATTCCACAACCACTCTTTGATCCAACCATGTACCTACTCCAACCTATACCACATGCAATAACTTCATCAGTCTTATGTGGGAAACCTTATCAAAAGCTTTAGTCTAAATATATAATATCAGCTGGATCTCCTCAGTCAATGCAGTCAGTAATGTACCATATTCCTATAAATTCTATAAGGTTTGTCTGACATGACTCCCTTTCTTAAATCGTGCTGGGAGTCATACAATACCTTGTTGTCTTCTAAATATTTCTCTACTATGACCTATTCAGTAACTTTTCCACGAATCTTTGCAACGCAGAGATTGTTAAGCTAAACTGGCCTTATAATTTCCCAAAATCTTGCCATTTACTACCTTATAAATAGGATAACATATGCTGTTTTCCAGTCCATCTGGTACCTCACCAAATGTTATTAGATCGCTTAAAATCAAATACAGTGCCTTTGCATTGCTGGTACTACCCTCCCTTCAGATTCTAACCAATATATACCATCAGGTCCTGCAGCTTTACTTGGGTCAAATATGTTCTAGTAAACGTTTAATATCTTTTTACGTCATATATGTAAGTATTTGTACAATGCATTAAAAAACTAATTAGTCTCCAAACTAATTATCTAATCTTTCCTCAGTAAACACTGAAGGAAAATAAGCATTGAAAATGTTGTCTACTCCTTAAATCTGAACTCCCTAATTTTCATGCAATTTTTAATTGGACCAAATTGTCCTATTCTTCTTTTAATTTAATAAAAAGCTAAAATCACTTCTTGAGGGTCCTTATTACTATTCCCTTGCTAAAATTAATTTTTGCCCCTCTCTTTGCTTTCTTATTTGACTGGTTTAAGTTCGTTTCTACTTTTCCTATAATTTCTAAATTATCTCCTAATTCTACCTCCTTGAATATTTTAAAACTATGCTTTGCTTTCCATTAATTTTCTCTCTTATCTCTCTATACTTGCACCAAACAGGTTTTCTCTTCACCACCATAATGGGTTTATCTTTAAAATCTGACTAAAATATTCATTAAAAATTTGTTTAAAATGTTCCACATGATAAAACAGTTTTTGGTAATTTAAACTCTTTATCCCAAGTCAGTTGTAGCTAAGCATGTCTGAAATTTGGGTAAAATCACCATTTCAGAAATCTAAGATCTTTTCCTTATTAACTTTCAATTTGGGCCCAGATATCAGATTCATATTAAATCTAATTATATTATGGTCACTAAGTCCTATATTCTCCTCAACTCTAACCTCATCCACCATACTCTCATCGTTAAGTTCCCTTTAAAGTTCTATAGTGCATTGGAAAAATTAAAGAAAAATCTTGCTCAAAAAGTATCTAGTAATACAATTTAATAATACAGAACTACTATGGTCATATTAGACAAGGAATCCCCATGATGGCAGGAAAAATTAAAATCACCCATTAATGACTATACGGTATACCTTTTTTCCTTACCTGTTGCAATGCTGGTCTCATTTCTTTCACCATTTCAAGGTTCTAATTCTTGACTTGGCCAGGAGGTCTATAAAATGCCCTATTCTATATGATTTAATTGAACATAAGGATATCTACCCACACCAATTCACCAATATCATGATTAGTTTTAAAGTCAGTCATTAATACAAGCTTCAAAGTCTTTTAACATTAAGCGCCACACCACCACCCTTTCCTCTACGCTGGTATAAATAAAGTGGAATATCCATCTAATTTCATATTCCTGAAAGGAGTCTCCATATATTCTTCATTAATATCCAATGGTTCATATTTTAAAATGTTAGATTCTCCATTTATGGTATAACTAATCAGCTCATCTTTTTTATTTCTAAGGCTATGAGTATTTGTGTAAAAGCATTTGACATTCAAAATGCTGTTATTTTTATTGCTATCATCATTATTTGAACCTGTAACAGCACTAGTTTTATTTTATAGTAGAGCACAGATGGGAGACCAGGGGGCATAGTAAGAAAACTAAGAAAAAAGCATGCCATCTTGATATAAGAAAGCTTTCATTCAGTAATAGGATTGTTAAATTTTGGAATTGCTTGCCACAGGAGGTTGTTGAGTGTGATTCAATTGCAACATTTAAGAAAGGATTGGATAGGTATATGAATGGTTTGGGTATCATGTAATGTATTTTGACTAAGCAAAATTGGTGAATTTTAGTTACAGTAGTTAAGGTTAATCTGCATGATAGGCTACTTTAAAGTTATTAAATCTTGTAGTGTGGTTAGCATGTACTTTATCCATAGTTTTTTTTTCTTTTAGGTGTAGACTTTATGTATACTATGTGTTATTGACAAGCCCTAGGGTGCTTTGTGGATTTGCATGAACATGTTGTTTGATAAATGGTTCTATTGGCTTGACTGGGACAGTCTCAATAGGCGAATGTGGCATCTTAGTCTTTTTATTATATATATATATATATATATCATATATATATATATATATATATATATATATATATATATATATATATATATATATATATATATATATATTATATATATATAATATAGCGTCGGGCGGGGTGACGCAGACCACTTTATAGGAGGGGTAATTCGGTCCACTCTAAATAAAATAGAATAATAAAAAAAAAAAAAAAAAAAAATTTCGCATTGTGTTAATAGCCACGCGGTAGTAGCTACAAGTTTTATTTAGATTCATATTTAATTCTAGAAAGGTTTTATAATTTTTAAAAAATGTTTAGAATTAGGGTACAAAATGTCCTTCACTAGAATTTCACTTTTGAAAATGTGAGTTTTTTTAACTTCCGTTATAAAATGGAAAAATTGTGGATCGATTTTAAATTATTTTTTCAGTGATACACTCGTTGAGTATGTTAGCTTTTAAACTGGCAAAGTGAATTTTTGATCCAAGCAGTATTAGTGGCAAAAAAGCGGGGCCTAACTTGGTCCGATTCACCCCGCCGTTAAAATTGATGGAGGGGTGACTCGAACCACCATTGTTTTTCCGTATTTTACGTATTATTATTGACATTTTTATTACCGTATAATTAAATTTAAA
>JABUQX010099000.1:15000-32217 GCA_015478945.1 Trachelipus rathkii
CTTCTGTTTTTTATACCTTCCACTTTTAATAGTTTAAAAATTGTCATTATTTCAATCACTATAGGCCTATTGTTTTCAGTTTTGAAATGCTTATTTGCATGCTTTTGAATTATATATATATAAATTATATATATATTATATAATATATATTATATATAATATATATATATATATATATAATATATTATATATTATATATATATATTATATATATTAATAATATTATATATTATATATATATATATATATATATATATATATATATATATTATAATTATATATATATATATATATATATATATAATTATATATATATATAATGTATATATATAATAATATTATATATATATATAATATACTATTATATATATATACTATATATATAATATATATATATATATATATATATATAATATATATATATATATAATTATATATATATATATAATATCTTATATTATATATATATATATTATATATATGGTATATTATAGTCCAGATTACCAAATGAATTACAATCAGCCTTCATATGACCAACAATCCCCTCATCAAATACCTCAAGAATCGCATCAACTTATTTCCCAAAATGAGCAACCCATGTATGCACATCCAGATTTCACTCAAGCTCAATCTCCTACTCCTCAGAATTATCAAGCTCAATCACAAGTGTATGAGCAAACTCCAAATTTTATTGAAAATGCTTCACCCACACCAACTGTTGAAGCTGAAACTCCACAATATCAGCAAACCCAAGTTTGTATATATAATTATTTTTTTTTTAACTAGTTAGGTCAATTGCATGTACTTTTTAGCAAATATTAGATAAAATGAGCTGTTTATCTTCTTCCAGATAAATAGCTCATAACTGAATTTAAGGTTTTAGTATCTTGACTACATTTGTACATGATTAATAATTGTTCATCATATTATTTGTAATTTTCCCATAAAAACTCCAAAAATTTAAAAAAAAAAAACAATTGTTTGTACCAAAACCACCCCAATTCCATGTCTGGACATTTGACCAAATGGGTATTTGCCCACGTACATTTGACTGAATGGACATTTGACAGAACATAAAGTAGGTTAGGTTAGGTTAGGAAATAAATGTTTTATAATGCATTTTTGTTTCATAACTTTATTTTCATGTTCAGCCAAATGTTCAGATCTCATAGCAAGACTACAATTCTTCCTTTTAAAAATACCACCTAAACATGCTTGGCATATAATTTTACACCATACACACCTGTCACAAGAGCTTCCAAAACAATCAAGACAATGACTAACATCCCATTTTATAAAAAAAAATTTGAACGTCATTTCTCCTCTTATAAACATCATCACACTAAATAAAACACACAAAAAAAATTATCACAGTCAGTTAACAAACCACCACACAAATACATACCTTCTTCTGCATTCATATCCACACTCATCCTCCAGACAACATCTTACGGACATCACCTTTCATCACATTCATGCATATAACACATATATTTCCACACCCCTTTCTAAGACAATATCTATACAACATCAATTCCTGTATACCCAATTTGTGGGGGAGAAAAGAATTGCCCACATCATATGTCCTGCGTGTCATAGAGGCCTAAAAGGATGTTGGTATTGGTTGGCTTCCACTACCACTTATCTTTTCCAGGAATGCTAATACATGCCTCGGAGAAGGTCGTGATCGCCGTAAGCTGCCTTCTATCTTTTGGCGAAAATATATGAATTGTACGGGTGCATGGAAGTCATGAATAAATGTTAGAAGATAGAGAGCCAATGATGTATTTAAAAGGGCAACTTGATTTGCTCACTTGTGACTGAAACAAGAATGAAAGGAAACGGTAAATGAGTGATGTGGTGTGAAATGTGTATATGCTGGTGTGGAAAAGGAATGAAAAGGGAAGAGAAGGAGTTGCAATTTCTGATGAGTGACTTGTCAGTACAAGCTATGGTAGATTTATCGTGTGTGGTACTAGAATTCTAAATGGTTAAATTTGTTTGAAAAGGTCAGGGTATGTGTGGTTGACATATGGTTCATCTGAGGGTTATGTTGAAGAGTGGGATTTCCTGGGATAATCTGAACGATATTTGGACGGTTAGTAGAGTTTTAAGATGAAGTGTGTGTTGAACCTAAATGGTTGGTAGTGATCAAAAAAGGGATGTATAACAGGTGTAGTTTTGGGGTGTCAGAAGAAAATGAGAATCTATAGTGATTATCTGTGAGGAGAGAGAGGTATATGTGTGTAGTATTACTTTCTTTAACACTATTTTCATAAGATATACTAAGTTGGCGTAGGTAGAAATGGTATGAAGTGAAAAAAGTATGATTGATTTTGTTGGTGAATAGGAGTGTGAAGATGGTTGATTGTTAAATCATGTGAGAGGGTTAGCAATGGATTATATGATCATTATATGTTTTATGTTAAATTAAGTATAGTTGGGGGTTTTGGATTGGAAGAGGAAGTGATAAGAAGGAAGGGTGAATAAGTGAAAGTTAAGTGAACAGGAATAAGGATAAGTATTTACGAGTCTTTCAAATAATAAATCAGTTGATCGTGAATGAGATGAAACTGAGTAAATTCTGGATGCAAATGAAGAAGCGTTTGTAGTAGTGCAAAGAAGTATGTAAGTGCTAAGTAGAAGTAAAGAATTAAAGGAGTGGTGAATGATGGGGATGCAAGCGGTTAAAAAGTAAAAAAAAAAACGTTGTTGAATTTACTAAAAGCCAACTGATGAGGTTTAAAACAATTGTTTTAGAATTATATAAGAAGAAAAATGAGACTAAAGTTGCAGTAGTAGAAAAATTGGAAATGAACATTTGGAATAAGGATGGAATGGGGCTTACAAGGAATGGAAACTCTTTTGAAAGGAGCGTTTAGTAAGAATGAGAGTAAGTGGAATCGCATAGAATAATGAATAGGGATGTGCTTTCGACTGATGAAATGGATGTGAGGTAGATTGTGAGGAACACTTTGAAATCTTGCATAACTGGTTACGAATGAGAGGTATAGTAATGTGTTGTGTGTGATGGCAAAGAAAGACGATAGGTATTTTGGGATGAGGTTATTAGCGAGGAGGTAATGGGTATAGAGTGAGAAAGTTGAAGAATGGTTAAATCTGCGGCATAGATGGATTACTGCGTGAAATGATCAGAATGTAGGCAAGATTGGTGATTGAATGAAATTTGGAAGTTGTGTGTGAACAAAGCTTTTTATGGTTTCTATAGTTTTGAGGATTGGACGAGCAGCAATAGACCCTTATATAAGTAGTGAGTAAGGAACTGTAGAACTATAGGAATTAGTTCATTGACTGTTGTAGGAAGATATATGCTGGTATTTTGGCGAAAGAGTACGTCGAGTGACTGAATGACATTCTTGAAGAACAATGCATTTTTAGAAGTGGTAGAGAATGTGTGAATCAAATTTTTACATTAAACCAATGATTGAGAAAATGGAGAGAGAAAAGGAATATATTGTATTTAGGTTTTATGACTTTGCAACAGGCGTATGAACAAGATTAATAGGAAGCTCTGTGGGCTTGTTAATGTATATATGGTGTTTGTGGGTAGGCTTCTGAATGGAATCAAAAGTATTTATGATGATAGTGAAGCTTGTGTAAGAATAAATTGGAGTTAAAAGTGATTTGTTTAATATTAATAACGGAGTGAGGGAAGTATAATGTTAGTCCCCTTGGTTTATTCAATTTGTATTGGATGGGGTCATGAAAGTTGGGGTGGCAGGGGATAGTGTTAAAATGATGGAGAATGAAGAGAGTGGAGTGTGCCATACTTATTATATGCAGAGATTTGGTTTTGTGTGGTAAATCTGAAGAGAATTTGAGAAGATTGATAGAAGGGTTTGTCAGGGTGTGTAAAAGGAGGTTTATGAAAGTAAATGTAGATTTAAGAGTAATGTTATGTAGTGAGAGTTTTAAAGGGAATTTCCCTTGTTTCCAAAGGTTTTTTGGGGAAGTTATGTTAAATTGTCAGCAACTGAACAAGTGTCTGAGTTTAAATATTTTAGGAAAATTGATAATGAAAAGGAACAGATGATTGCAGAGATGTAGTAGAAAGTTTAATTCCAGGAAAGTGGCTGGTGCAATTAAACCCTTGGTGGACATAAAGTGACTGTCTTGAGTGCGCTATGGTATGTTGTTCCCTGTGTTAATGTATAGTAGTGAAACCAAATTCTAGAATGAGAGGTATAGATTTAAAATACATGTGTGTCAGATGGACAATTCTTGGCTTCTTAGCTGTGAGAAGAATTGATAAAATGAAGGAATGAATGTATGGAGTTGTGTTGTGTGAAGAAAGGTGTAAGTGAGAGAATAAAGAGTATATTGAATGGTTTGGTTATATGGAAAGGATGGATGATAGGGTGAGTGTCTGTGATCGACTGGCTGTGGAGACTGAAGATAAAGTGATTGAGTCAAAGTAAAGGAAGCCTGCAAGGAGAGGAATGTGTAGTTTTGGCAGGGGTGAGAAGAAAGCGTGCATAATATTAGTGAATGGGGGTTTTGTGAGGGGGGGAGGTATGTTTGCCAAAATTTCCCAGGGGATGAACCCCACATTGACCAGATACCACAGTGAGGGTCTGTCACAATCTTGTGAAACCCTGGGGTGGATTTTAATCACTTCGACGAGTTGTCACTTTAGGTTTAGTTGGGACGGTAAGTGGGGGTGGGGGCTTATCTTTTTTGACTGGTCATATTCTTCTACTGCTTTTCTGTTCCGTGCATGCGAACCACTTCACCACAATCTGCGGGAAAAGAGGGGATATAATATATATATATATATATATATATATATATATATATATATATATATAATTATATATATATATATATAATATATTATATATACTATATATATATATATATATAATTATATATATATATATATATATAATTACGTTATATATATAATATATATATATATATATTATATATTATATAAAAAAAAAATATATATAATATATAATATATATATATAAATATATATATATATAATATAATATATTATATTATATAATATATATTAATATATATATATAATAATATATATATATATATTATATATATATATATATATATATATAATATATATAATATATATAATATATATATATATATATATATATAATATTATATAATATAATATATATATATATATACTATATATATATATATATATAATATATATATATATATTATATATTTCTTCTTCTTCTTCATCTTCCTTATATTTCCAAGAATGGATAAGTTGTGCGCGACGGGCATCGCGAAAAGAAGCAAGTAGAAAACATGACACAAAGTCGAAAGAAAGCCCAGCCTTACGCCCCCTCTGTACCATTAATTGTGAGAACCTATCGCATCAGAAAAATCCACCCTAAAGCTTCAAGGGACAGCGATGGGACCCATCACCTATTGGTAGATGGTCAAGTAAGGGTCACCCTTGGCCAGGTGGCCACAAACCATACCCCCTCACAATCCCCCGCATCACTCCTGTTATACACCTTTCTTCTGGCCTCTACCAAACTCACTCCTCTTCAAACATTGTTTCTACTCAATCCACTTGTTCTTCGGTCTCCCGCCGGTCGGTTCCCAACACACTCACCACATTACATTCGCTTAACCAACCGACTATCATTTATCCTTTCCATATGACCAAACCATCCAACATTTACTTTCATTATATTCCTCATTTACCCTTCACACCACACCAACTTCTCTAATACGTTTATTCCTCTCTTTATCAATTCTTCTCACACCTAGCACACCCCTAGATTGTCCATCTGAAACACATAAATTTAGATCTATACTTCTTATTTCCAGACCATAGTTCACTACTATACAATAAAGGTAAAACATACCCTCATGTAAAACCTAGCACATTCAAGACTTAGTCCCTTTACTTCCACCAACGATTTAACAGCTACCCCTTCTGCCATTCACAACTTTCCTACTACACTCTGCATCGTCCGTTCCCTTCTCATCCAACATATACCCTAAATATTAAACTCAGACATTTGTTCAGCTGCTCACCATCTATACAATAACTTCACACTGAGGAGTGTCCTCACTCACAACCATAACCTTACTCTATACTACGTTTACTTTCAAGCCCCTCCTTTAGACACCCGGCCAAATCTCTCTACCAATCCTCTCAGAACTCTCTTCAGATTCGCCAACAGAACCAAATCATCCGCATATAATATAGGTACCCTCCACTCATTCCATTCTCCACATTCTACACCATTTCCTGCCATCCCCACCTCGAATCTTTCATAACCCATCCATATACAAATTGAGATAACCAAGGAGACATAACACAACCCTGTCTTACTCCGCTGTTAATCCAAACAATCACCATGACACCATTTATTCTTAACATCGCTTCACTATCGTCAGAACAACTTTTGACTCCATCAAGAAGCCTACCACAACACCATATATACCACTAACACCTGCCATAAAGGCTTCCGTTCTTAAGTCTATCATACGGATTTTGAAGGCCACCAAAGAATACATTTATTCTTCTTCTCCCCTCATTTTCTCAATCATTTGTTCAATGTAAAGATTTGATCACACATCCTCTACCACTCCTACCCACCTTGTTCTTCACCATCAGTCCTTCAGTCACTCGGAGCGCACTCTTATCGACCAAAATACCAGCACTATACCTTCCCTAACACACTCAATAAACTTATTCCCCTATAATTTGTACCAGTTCGCCGTATATTTCTGTACCCGTATATTAAGGTATATTACCGTATTCACCTCATATTACCTTGTAAATATACCAATAGTAACGCTTTATTACAAACTTCCAAATCCAATCAATACCATCTCGCCTCCGTTCTGATCATTTCACCAGTATTTCATCTATACGCAATTTCCACTCTTCAACTTTTCACTCTACCCATTACCTTCCTCCTTACTAATTAAACCTCTCCCCAAAATCCTGTTCTTCTTGCACCATTCAAACACACCACATTCACTATCACTCTTCATTACTGTTAAATGTTATGCAGATTTTTCGAAGTGTTCTTTCCACACTCCTCTCACACCCATTTCATCAGTTACAAAGCACCATCCCTATTCATTATTCTAAGCAGATTCCCCTTATTCTCATTCTTAACCTTTCGCGCTTCGTTCCAGAAGAGCTTCCTATTCCCTTGTAAGTCCCCATCATCCTCCTTCCAAACGTTCATTTACCTCTTCTTTTCTCCACATATACACCTTTTAGTTATTTCTTTTTCCTCTATATATATATATATAATATATATAATTATATATAATTAATAGATATATATATATATTATATATATTAGTATATAATAATATATATATATATATATATATATATTATATATATATATATATATTTATTTATATATTATATTATATATATATAATATATATATATATAATATAGTATATATATATATATATATATATATATATATTATATATTATATTATATTATATATATTATATAATATATATATATTTATATATATATAATATATAATATATATATATAATATTTATTATATATATATATATATATATAATATATATATAATATATATATATATATATATATATGATATAATATATATATATATATATATATATATATATATAAGAAACTTTTATTGTTCTAAAAATTACTTTCTTATAACTCTAACTTTACTGGACATTGCGAACCATTGTTAACAAATTAGAGATTCTATAGTTTTTTCAATTCAGATTAACTTTTTTTTATTAATTTTGTTTTTATTTTTTTTTTTTAACTTTGAAATATGATTCTTATATTTATATTTGATCATTTTTAAATTTCATGTAATAGTTTTTTCCCTCGTTCAGCAACTAACGTTTTGTCATATATAAATTATTTTGTGAATTCACAGTTTTAATTAATTTTCTAAATGTATATGTACAGCTTTGCATTGTCATATTATTAAGTTTCCTATTCTCTTTTTAAATATAGTATCATCCCGTGGATCTTGTTCAAAAGGTAAATTTTAGCAGTGTTTCTTGTGAGTTAGCTTATTATTATTATTATATATTTATTATTATTATTATTATTATTATTATTATTATTATTATTAGCAACGCAAAGTTATGTTAGCAGTGCAAAGGAAGTATGTAGATGTGCTAAAGTAGAAGTAAGAATGTAACAACTGAGTGTTGAATGAAGAGTGATGCAAGCGTTAAAAGTAAAAAAAGAAGCGTGAATTGAATTTTACAAAGCTAATATGAAGTTTGCAAAAGAAAGATTGGAATTATATAAGGAGGAAAAAAGAAATACTAAAAGGTGCATACGTAGGAGAAAAGAAGAGGTAAATGAACAGTTTGGAAGGAGGATGAATGGGGACTTAAAAGGGAATAGGAATAGTAAGCGCGAAAGGCTAAGAATGAGAATAAGAGGAACCCTGCTTAGAATTAATGAATAGGGATGGTGCTTTGTAATGAGAAATGGATGTGAGGGATGTGGAAAGAACACTTCGAAAATCTGTATAAATGATTGGCAGTAATGAAGAGTCATAGTAGTGATTGTGTGTAGGTTTGATGGTGCAGAAGGAATAGGTATTTTGGGGATGAGGTTATTAGCAAAGGAGAGGTAATGGGGTAGAGTGAGAAAGTTGAAAGAATGGTAAATCTGCAGGTATAAGATGAAAATGACTGGGAAATACCAAGAACGTGGGCGAGATGTGTGATTAATGAATTGAAATTGTGATAATTAAAGCATTATGGAGGGTATAGTTCCGAGGATTGGAGGGGAGCCAGTAATAGACCCTTAGTATAACGGTAAGAAGATAAGGAACTTTAGAATTATAGGGAATTAGTTTATTGAGTGTTTGTAGGGAAGATATATGCTGATATTTTAGTCGAAAGAGTGCGTCGGTGACTGAGGGACTGATTGGTGAAGAACAAAGTGCTTTTAGGAGTGGTAAAGGAGTGTAATCAAATCTTTACATTGGAAAAAATGATTGAGAAAAGAAAAGGAAATAAGTTTATTAGATTTTATGATTTGCAACAGGAGTATGATAGATTAATAGAAAGCTCTATGGCAGGTGTTAGTAATGTATGGTTGTTGGTGGTAGGCTTCTGAATGAATCAAAGTATATATTGATGATAGTGAAGTGTGGTAAGAAAAATGGTTGTGTCAAAGTGGATTGGTTTAATAATATTAATAGCAGAGAAGGATGCATTATGTCTCCTTGGTATTCGATTTGTATATGATGGGGAGGAAAAGAATTAGAGAGGAGGTGGCAGGAAATGTGTAGAATGATGGAAAAATGGATGTGAGTGGAGCGCTCAATACCTATTATTATCATTGCGGATGATTTTGTTTTGTGTGTGGATCTAAAAAGTTTTGAGAGATTCGTAGAGAGATTGCATGGTGTGTAAAAAGAGGTTAAGTAAACATATAGAGTAGTTATGTTAGTGAATGAGGACAGTCCTCGTGTGAAGTTATGTCAGATGGTGAGGCAGCTGAACAAGTGTCTGAGTTTAAATATTTAGGATATATGTTGGTGAAAAGGGAACGGATGGTGTAGTAGGTAGGAAAGTTGTGAATGCAGGTAAGGTGGCTGATGCAATTAAAATCGTTGGTGGATGTAAAGGGACTAATCTTGAGTCGCATAGAGTCTTACATGATTTGTATGTTGTTTACCTGTGCTTAAATGTATATAGTGAGATTATGCGTCTGTATAAAGGTATAGATTTAAAAGTTCAGTGTGCTCAGATGGACAATCTTAGGGCTGTTTAGGTTGAGAAGAATTGATAAAATGAGGAATGAACTATTAGAGAGTTGTGTTGGTGTGAAAGAAAGGGGTAAATGAAGAATAAATGAAAGTACGTTGAGATGTTTGGTCATGTGGAAAGGTATTTGAATATAGTCAGCTTGTTAAAGCGGACTGTAAATGGGAGGTGTTGGGATCACGCTGGGAGACAGAAGAAAGTGGATTGAGTCAGAAAGGAAAGTCTGGAGGAGAGAAATGTGAGTTTGGCAGAGGCGAGAAGAAAGGTTCATAATAGTAATGAATGGCGGGGTTTTGTGAGGGGGTATGTTTGGCCACCTGGGCCCAGTGGATTAACCCTATACTGACGATATGCCATAGTGAGGGTCCGTCGTTGTCCCGTGAAGCTCTAGGGTGTATTTGCTGACTGCGACGAGTTCTCACTAGTAGGTATATAGGACAATAAGGCTGGGCTTTCTTTTCGATATATGTCATATTCTTCTACTACTTTTCTTTTTCCGGTGCACCCCCAGTCTTGGGGAAAAAAAGGCAGATGTTATTATTATTATTATTATTATTATTATTATTATTATTATTATTATTATTATTATTATTATTATTTAACCCACTCAGCATTATTTTTGTATTTTGATAGGGACTTCCCCTGATGTTAGTTTGCTGACACAGTATAGCAGAATTTCCTGTGTGCTGTAGTGGTCTCTTTACATCAACTGCCCTTAAAATTTTTTTTTTTCCAGCCTGCAGCACAGCCTGTTGAAGAAGAAGAAAGAGCCCAAAACACTGAATCAGAAATGGAAGTTGATGCAGAAGTGGAACAGGAAGAAATGGAGCATGATGCAGAATCCGAGGCTGGAGAACCCCCTGAAGAAGAAGAAGATGATGATGATGAAGAGGAGGAAGAAGAAGAGAGGGAAGAGGAGCATCAACAGCAACAATATGAACCCATTCCCAGATTGACCATATCAATACGTGGAAGGGGAAGGGGGAGAGGTCGAGGAAGAATTGGTAAGGTCACTCGCTCTGCCTTGAAAATTTTGTGAGAATTTAAAATGTGTTTACCTATAATAATTTATATTTCTTCCTTTAGCAACAATTAAAAAGATTGGAGACCAGATAGTAGGAGAACCTCCAAGAAGACGTGGTCGTCCGGGAAGAAAGCCATTATCAGAACTTTTGGCTGAAGATGAGTCATCTTTATACTACATAGTGAGGAATGGAGGAGTTTCTCTCCCGGTTAGTATACATTCACTTTTTCACCATTCATTTTTACAATACCTGATATTAATAAGTATTGTATGAAACCCTTTAACTTCATTTGTCATCTTACTTTAAAGTTTATTTCACCTTTTCAGCAAGTTATTGATGACTGGATCGACTCTTATAAAGATAATAAAGACTCTGCTTTACTTCAGTTGATGCAATTTTTCATAAATGCTGCAGGTTGCAAGGGGAAAATTTCATCGAACATGCAAGCAACTATGGAACATGCGGAAATTATTCGTAGAATGACAGAGGAGTTTGATGAGGTAAGCTATTAATATTTTTAAACTTCATAAACGTAATCTTTTGCCCAGTATGGCCGCTTCTCTGTGAGCCGTGGTGGGTCCTGTACACTGACTCAAAAATACGTAATCTTTTAAGTCTTCTTTCCTGCTCCCCTCATTTTTCGAATTAATTTTTGAATCCTCTTCATCCATCACAATTTCTATCTATTGTAGTAGCTGGGTCCCGCTACTACTTATACCCTAGAAATGCTCATGCATGCCTCGGATTTCTGGTGCATGTTTGAGAACTCTATTCCCAATTATTGTGAAGCAAGGTACAGATGATGATAATGATAAAGACCAAAAGATTTAATAAAGGCTTTTATGTTTGATTTCGTTTTAGTGAGTAGTATAATGTACTTAGTAGATATGAACTATGAAAATAAATAAAATAAAAGAGTCTTAAGGCGTACAGAATCAGAAAATATAAATTTACCTATACATAAGGTACATGTTTATAATTTTTTTTTGGGGGGAGGAGGGGGTAATGGTTGAGTTATGACATATTTTTATTGTTTATATGTAGTAACCTTTTATATAAATTAAATTCATTACCAATGCACCAAGACCTTTATTATTTTCACATTACTTTGAGTAATTTAATTTTGCATTTCCTCCATGTTACTCAATAAATAAGATGGGGACCAAATTCAATGGGTTCTAACGTAAGAAAAATAAGGGGAAGAATAAGAGTAAAACCTTGTTTAAAAATGTAAACTGTTGAAGACCCTGATAAAAATTAGGTTTCATCGTCTCAGGATCATATATAATTAAAATCCTTTTTTCGACAAAGAGCATACAAACATTACTTGCAATTCGAATTGTTACTGTACACTTTATATAATATTGCACCAAATATTTTCATTAAAATTTGTAAATTGTCAGAATTAAAAAAATTTTATCAGTGGATTTAGTTTTAATGATAAATTCGTTTCTTGTGATCATCATAGTTAAATATTCTTTGTCAGTACGTGCATCATAGCTTTAATATATTTTTTTATTCGTATTGTTTGCACTACTTTCTCCTTAATTTATTTGTGCGTAAATAATTATTTAAACATTGGTTTTTTATTCCTGTTTTAGGAAAGTGGGGAATACCCTTTAATTCAAACCGGACAACAGTGGAAAAAATTCCGATCAAGTTTCTGTGATTTCGTTCAGATGCTCGTGAAACAATGTCAGTATTCAATTATTTATGATCAGTATCTGATGGACAACGTAATCTCTTTGCTAACTGGACTCTCAGATTCCCAAGTTAGAGCTTTCAGGCATACAGCTACCTTAGCAGGTAGATAATTGTTTGTTACATTATTTAATGTTATATATCATTATTTTTATTTAAATTTATATCCAATGATTTTTAAGTATTATTAGATATAATGACTTTTATACAGCAGTATAAATAAAGGCAAAAGGTATTTTAATATTTTCTTTTTTTTTTTTTTTTTTTTTAAATTTATTGAAGACTAATTTGGTGCCTAACTACAAGAAATTTAATATTTAAGTTTTATATAGTTTTTTTAATTAATTTTGTATTATTTTTTTAAAGCTATGAAATTGATGACAGCACTAGTTGATGTTGCTCTCACTGTGTCAGTTAATTTGGACAACACTCAGAGACAATATGAGGCAGAGAGACAAAAGGTAGGTTCATTTTTACATCTTATCAATAGCATTAAGGTTTAATTTTATGATTCTTTGCCTCAGGGTTGGCAAAAATACAGTAGTCTATAGTGTCTATGATACTATAGTTTTGATTAATATTGTTGTTATGATTTAATATAAATTTATCTTTGCTTCAAACTGGCAGTGTATTATTATTATTATTATTATTATTATTATTATTATTATTTTGTTAATAGTTCCACAATATAATAGAACGATGTATAATAGCCAAAAAAATTTAAAATTTAACAATAAGTAACTTCACAAATGTGTCTAAAAAAGTTCTAAAAAAAGACACAACAGAAAATACTTCATCTAAAACTCCTCCAGAAGAAAATCATGTCCACTTCTCAAAGGGTGTCCATAAGTCCGAAAAACTCTAAAGTAGGGGGTTACAGCCATCCTGAGGTTCAAAGGTAAGAGCGTCGGACTTTACTCTCTAGAGGTCGCTTCGTCGAACTTATTTTTCCTTTGAAGCTAAAAAAAGAAAAAAAATTCCTGCTGAGATCATTTCTTCAGGACTTAAGAGCTTTGTTGAAGACTTGTATATTGTTGCTATATTTCGCCTCCGAACTCGAGGCATCTTCAGGCAGAAATGAAATAAATTTGTGGGAACGGCTATGGAATATTTTGTTAATATTTCCACAATATAATAAAACGATGTATAATAGCCAAAAAAAATTAAAATTTAACATATAAAGTAACTTCACAAAATGTGTCAAAAAAAGTTCTAAAAAAAGACACAGACAGAAATACTTCATCTAAACTTCTCCAGAAGAAAAATCAATTCCAATTCTCAAGAAAGGGTGTCCATAAGTCGAAAATTATTATTATTAATTATTATTATTATTATTATTATTATTATTATTATATTATATTCATTATTATTATTATTATATCATTATTATTATTATTTGTGTACTGTGTGTCTCTGTATATTTATACTTAAAAAAAGAAAAATATTTATTATTATTATTATTATTATTATTATATTATTATTATTATTTATTATTATTTCATTGCTGGCATTATATTATTATTATTATTACTGTGATTATCTCTGTACATTTACTATTATTATATTATTATTATTATTATATTATTATTATTATTATTATTTCCGGACCGCACCCTATCGCATACTCTTCAATTCCACTCATCAATATTCACAGCAGAAATGTTGGCAAAATTTTTGCCTGTCCAGGATATTAGCCCTCATTAGCACAGTTTTTGGGCTACGAAATAGACCCTCCAGAAACTCTTTGGTTTTTACTCTAAAATTACCTTATCCGGTTCTACACTCGGAAGGAAGCATTGAATTTTTCCTGGGTCCCCTCACATGTTGGTGTCCCTTCCAAACCCATTTGGTGGTTTTTGGGGGGTTCCCACAAATTTAAGGTCCCAAGGAGAGACAGCAACTGATCGGGCTAGCTGCATCAAGGCAAACTAATCGATCATACCTTCCTACAGAACTTCAACATAGGCATATCCCCGCTACCGATTATTACGACAATCTAAAGGATGGAGTTAACCAATATTGGGAGGAAGACGCCCGAGTAGAGAAGCTGCATTGGGTAAAACAATTCGTTGATAAGTGGTCACCGGTAGGTCGTCATAGCTCGACAATGCGCATGGTCACTACATGTCGAGGGAGGTCTCACTAACCTGTCAGTTTTGCCAATGCCATGTTCCTCTTTAAGTTCACCATATCCGACTCGAATGTACTGACTTAACGGTCACTATAAAGTTCTTCCCAAATTTGCTAACTATTCCATACATATGCAGACCGACTGTCGAGCATTCTAATAGAATCTTCTGTGTTTCGATCAAACCGTATTTTTACCTTCTTAATTAAGGGATTTAAACCTGCAGTATAGGCTAGGTGTCGTTGCTGGTGTTGGTTTTTCAACACAGTATTGACGTTTCCTTGTATGCAGTGACTTATTATTATTATTATTATTATTATTATTATTATTATTATTATTATTATTATTATTATTTTGTTTTCGCTTATAGTCAAGAGAAAGGAGAGCTGCTGATAGACTTGAATCCCTTATGGCAAAACGTCAAGAACTTGAAGAAAATATGGATGAAATAAAAAATATGTTGACTTATATGTTCAAATCTGTTTTTGTACATCGATATAGGTAGGATATATATATATATATATATATATATATATATAATATATATATATATATAATATAATATATAATAATATATAATATAATATATATATATATATAATAATATAAATTCTTCTTTCTTTATCTACCTTCTCTTTTCCAAGAATGCGGAGTTAAGGGTGCTTGACGAGCATCGAAAGAAAAGCCAGCCTTACCGCCCTCTTTTACCATTAATTAGTAAGAACTCGTCGCAATCAGAAAATCACCCTCGAGCTTCACGGAGACCGCGACGGCATCTCACTATGGGTATTTCGTCAAGTGTAGGGTTCATCCCCTGGGGGACGCAGGTTGGCAACAAAACATACCCCCTTGTACAACACCCTCCATTTCTCTCCTACATGTGCACCTTCTTCTCGCCTCTGCGCAAACTCACATTTCTCTCCTGCAAACATTCCTTTTACTGACTCAATCCAGTTTTATCTTCGGTCTCAAAGCCGGCCGGTTCCAACACACAACCACTATACATTCCGCTTACCAACCACCGCGGACTATCATTCATCCTTTCCACATGTGACCAAACCATCTCAACATACTTCATTTATTCTCTCGTTACCCTTTCTTCAACCACACAACTCTCTATACGTTCAATCCTCATTTTATCAATTCTTCTCACCCATTAGCACGCCCCTTGGATTGTCCATCTGAACACACTTGACTTTAGATCTTACTTCTTAGTCCAGACATAGTCTCCTACGTATGACAATAACACAGGTAAACAACATACCCTCATGTATCAAGACCCTAGCGCTCTCCAGACTTAGTCCTTTTTACATCACCAACGATTTAATTGCACCAGCTACCTTTCCTGCCATTCACAACTTTCCTACTGAACTCTGCATCATCCGTTCCTTCTCATACAAAACCACATACCCTAAATATTAAACTCAGACATTTGTTCCAGCTGCTCCCCATCTAGCATAAGTTCACACGAGGTATCCTCACTCACACCATAACGCTTACTCTTATCTACGTTTACTTTAAAACCCCTCCTTTTATACACACCCTGCAAATCTCTCTACAAATCCTCCAAACTCTCTTCAGATTCGCACAAAGAACCAAATCATCTGCATATAAAGGTAGGGTACCCCCCACCATCTTCCATTCTCCATCATTCTAACACAATTTCCTGCAACCCCCACCTCGAAATTCTTTCATAACCCCATCCATATATACATTGAATAACCAAGGACATAACACTACCCTGTCTCACTCCTATATTTACCTCAAACCATCTCTCTTTTCCCCATTTATTCTTAACAGCCTCACGAATCGTCATACAACTTTTGATTCCATTCAGACCTACCACCAACACCAATATATCACTAACATTTGCCATAGAGCTCCCTATTAACCCTATCATATGCCTGTTGCAATCCATAAAACCCTAAATACAATTTTATTCTTCTTCTCCCTCATTTTCTTCAATGTAAAGGTTCAATGTAAAAGATTGATCCACACATCTCTACCACTCCCCTTAAACGCACCTTGTTCTTCACCAATCAGTCCTTCAGGTACATACGACGCACTCTTTCGACCAAAATACCAGTCATATTCTGCACTACAACACTCATAAACTATTCCCCCTATAAATTTCTACATGTATATAATATATATATATTATAATATATAATATAATATATATATATATATATATATATTATATTATTATATATTATATATATATATATTATATATATATATATATATATATATATATATATATAAAAAGTTGTGAAGAAGGAGATGTTGAAGTATGTGTTGGATGTTAAATTCATTGAGGGGTAGGTATAGAATGAGATTTATTAGATCATTATTTTGTTTCCTGTAAAATTAAGTTAGTGTGGCTTGGATGTAGAGGCAAGGATGATAAGTAAGGAATTGGTGGAATTTAAGAGTGAGAGGATAAGTGAACAAGGTAATAAAGATAAATATTTAAGAGCGCTTAAGCAAGCTAAATCAGTTGAATGTGAACAAGTTGAAACTGAACAAATCTGGAAGCAAATGTAGGAAGCGGTTGTTAGCAGTGCAAAAGAAGCATGTGGATGTGCT
>JABUQX010099001.1:0-7500 GCA_015478945.1 Trachelipus rathkii
AAGATAAGGTCAGTATAAGTATTTATTATCAAAGTAATCTAGCACTTGTAGCTGTTTCGAATTAACCGTGGGGGACTGGGTATTTATTTGAATTTTTTAAAGCTTCTTTTAATTCTTTTTTTTCTGAGCAATAATAGCAAGAAAAACATAATTGGTAACAGATGCATTACAATGGGAATTAAATAACGTTAGAAAAAATGAAAGAACAAGTAATCATACGTTTTTATTTGTCAATGATTTTATAATACCTTCAGTGTTATTTCTCTAATGGTAAAATGTTTTAAATATCAAATATTCATATTATATTGAATAAAGACAAATTATCTTTTTCTGTTTTCCATCTCAAACAACACACTTAGCAAAACTAAAGAAATCGAATTAATTCTATATGAAACTGTTCATCATCACAATCATAAACATCTTCAAGTTTAAGAAAACTAAATCATTCTTCTTCATTACCATACTATAAACTTTTTCAGATGTAAATCAACAAATGTCTTTAATATAATTTATTTTCCCATGCTATTTTTATTTTTTCCACAATCAGACTATATATATATATTATATAATATATATATATATATATATATATATATATATATTATATATATATATATATATATATATATAATATATATTATATATTATATATATATATTATACTATATATAATATGGAAAGTTTTTGGCTAGTGGTGGTTTTTTGAGAGCAAGTCCTATATAAGATAACTGATGGGGTTTTAAAAATCCATATTTTTGAACGATGTATTTTATTAACAATAAAGGTTAATAAAAGTTTGCCCCGTTGCTGAGGATTACTCTCTCTCTCTTTCTCTTCTCTTCTCTCTCTCCTCTTCTCTCTCTCTCTTCTCTCACTCTCTCTCTCTCTCTCAATTCTTGATAAGTTGTCTTAGCGATGTTACTCCATTTTGGCGGGCTTTCGTTCTTGAGTTTTGAGTATCGAAGATCTGCTTCTCGACGGCCTAGTCAGCTGTTTTTACCTTCAGCTGAGATAAGAAGTTTTTTTAAGACTTGGTTTTTCGGGCGATTGAAGTTTCGGAGGATACGAAATTAGTGAGTTTAGTGGATTGAGTGAGTATTCGACAAGGCGGGTTTATATAACTTTTTCATTTCGACTCATGTAGAATATTGCTTGCGCAAATTTAGCAATCATAAAAGTTCGAACATAATTTAATTTTTTACAAAATAATTATAATGGAGTACCTACATATATATATAATATATATATATATTATATATATATATTATATATATATATATATATTATATATATATATATATATATATATATAATATATATATATATATATATAATAATATAATATATTAATATATATATAACTATATATATATATATTAATATATATATATTATATATGGTTGAAGTCTAGAACGTAATGATCGCACAACGAAAGTTAAGTTAATGAACTAAATATTTGACAAAGAATTTAATTTTCCTTTTTTGTCAATAAAACAGCGTAAAAAAGAAGAATTAATTTTAATTTTAAATGAGCTCATGATATATTTATATATACTATTATATATATTTATATATATATATAATATATATGTATATATTTATCTATATATATTATATTATATATATAATATATTATATATTATATATATATTATATATATATATATATTATATAATATATATATAATTATATATAATATATATATAGTCTGTGGTCGGGTTTCGTGGTGTGAAGACGTGCTTGAATGTTGTGCTCTCAGTGAAATAATTGGTATACTTTTATTTATTGTGTTATGTATTGCTGTGTTTAATTGAATAGTGTGTATGTTTTTCAAACCACTTTTTTTTATTTTTTGAATTTTATTAAATCTTACTACTTTGATACCATTTTTTCCGTTTTAGTAAAGTTATACGTACGATAGGTTTTTTAAAGATAAGTCCTAGTTTTAACTTTTTTTCTTTTTTCTTTTATTTTTTTTAAGTGACTGTACCCGTAGGTTTATTTTAAAGATTTAATCTGTTTATTTTAATTTCGTCTTCACAGTGTTTTAAAATTTGATTTATTATTATTTTGGCACTTTAACTTTTAAACTTTAGGTTCTTTTTAAATAAATTTTAATTTACTTTTTTTTTTTCGGCGAATTTTAGGGGTGCAAGTGAGGTTAGTGGTTTTTTAACTTTAGGGATTTTTCATATTTTTTTACATATTTACTGTAAATACGATTTTAACTTTTTTAGGCTTTACGGTTTTAAATTTAGGTTTTAAACGTGGATAATTTTAACCTGATTTCACGTTGTCTGTTTTATTTTTTTTTTTGTTGTCTGTTTGTTTTGTGTTTTTGTATGTGCAGTGCAAGATGGCAGATTTGCCCGGCGCGGGCTTCTGTATCGACTTTGCTAAACATCGTGGCTTGCATCTAATCTGCATCGTGAATACACACTTCTAACTTAATCCTAACCTTTTGCTCCTGTCTGAGACCCAGATGCTAGGAATTCATCCACTTAACTCGTTTAATATGTCCACCTATACTTTTTTCATAATTTCCGTCTAAAGGTGGAGTATGTGCCCTATGTTAACATAAAACACTCCGTACACGTTGCGAAAATCTCGAATCTTCCTAACTTCGATGTTCTGTGGCTTAAATCTTTCTTCCTTCTACTACAATTGTTGTGCTTCTGCTACTGTTCTCTAACAGAACAGATTTTCACGCCTTTTTAGAATACTACTACTTCCTCACGAGACTGTTACAGTCTTCTCATCCAAACTGAGGTCCTCCTATTTAGGGGATTTCAATGTACACAAAACTGAATGGTTGGTTTCCTCTCATACTGATTTAATGGTGGGGAGGAGGCCGAATCATTTTAAGCATTCTCAACGATCTGAGCAACTAATTAAAAAGAACCCACACACATTCGGGATCGTCCCAACCATTCTTGAAAACACATGACTATGTTTCACCACTAGTCTTCTCTCTATAAATACACTCCAACTTCGCTTCTATTGGTAATCTACCACAACTTTATATCTCTTAATTATTAATCTTTCTCTCCAACAGCTCCATTCTAACCAAAGTTTATCTTCAAGCCACTTTAATCGGGCGATTGAAGGCTGTGATGATTTATGGGGGCTAATTATTCCCGGAGTGACTGCTTTGGCTCTGGTTCGAGTTCTGCCGATAAGGTGGGAGCTGTAATCGTTGATGGGATGAGTAGGTTTATTCCTTCTTCGACTAAAATCTTTCTCTCCTCATAATCCATGGTTCGCTGTGCTTGTTTCTCTGGCATCCAGGCTACGAGACAGGTGCAGTATGCGGAGTGAAAATTCTCGTTCTCGCTATCCTCTTGCTAAAATTTTATTCTGCTAGAAATCGTTGCCAAGGGATATCTTCGACGAGCAAAGCGGGCTTTCATCAACGAAAGTGCGCCAACCTCCTTGGTTTCTCCTGACAAATCTTTCTGGCTTCTTGCCAAACATCTCTAACAACTCTGTGCTTCTGCCTATTCTTTCATATGCTATAATGATTCTGTCTAATTCTTCAATTGAAAGGCAATCTCTTCGGCTCCTATTTCGTCTAACTCAAACCCTGGACGATTCTGGCATTCCTGCTCCTCCTTCTTCTCTCAGGGTTCCCTATGCCTTTGCCTGTGATTACATTCGTCGGTGCATGGGCTCCTGAAATCTACGAACGTTAGGAAGGCGGGTGGCCGGGATGGCATTCTCCCCAGAGTTTTGAGGGAGTGTGCTTCCGTGCTATCCCCGCCCTCGTTCAAACTAGATTCTCTATGTCTCAATACTAGCACTTTCCTCAGTGTTGGAAGCACGAACATGTCCAACCTGTTCGAAAAAAGGCAGCCGCTCTGATCCTTAACTATCGCCCTATAGCTTCTCACTTGTATTCTTCTAAGATCTTTGAAACTCTTCTCAACTCTCATTTTTAGATCATCTGGAATTCTCAATCACATTCTTTCCCGACGCCATAGCTTTCGGACGCTCGAGGTCTACTGGCGATATACTTTTATATCTTACTGATTTATGGTTTTTCCGCCCTTAGGACTACGGGGAACTTGCGTGGTGGCGCTTGACATATGCAAAGCATTTGACGGGTATGGCACGCGTCACTTTCCAAGCTCCCTCCTTTGGGTTTCTCCTTCTTTGCTTATTATGTCTAACTTTCTTTCAAATCGCCCAATATCGGCTGTTGTTGATGGGGCGAATTCTTCTTCCTTTTCTGTCAATAGTGGTGTTTCCTGGGTTCTGTCTTATCTCTAATTTTCTACTTTTCATTAATGATCTTCTTCAGCTGCACTTCTAATCTATCACTGCATATGCCGATGACTCGAACCCTTCATTCTTCAACTATTTAATTCTGCTCCTTCTTTACTTCTAGAATTGCTCTCGTCTTAATCTTTCGAATCTTTTCTCGCTTGATCTGGATAGAATTTCCGGTGGGGTCGTCTGAACATTGTGAAATTCATTCTTAAAACTCAACTTCTACAAATCTCCTCTCTAAGACACCTTCTAACTTTCCTAATTCTTTTCGACGGTTTCTCTCGTCTCTCCTGTCGAAATATAAACATCCTTGGCGTTAACATACAAAAAAATGTCTTGAAACCTCACATCACACCCGGTTGCTAAGGCGGGGCCTCAAGGAAGCGTGGGAGTTTGTTAGACTGCGAGACTTTTCTTTCCTCTTCACAGTTACTCAGTTATACAAGGGCCTCATCCGCCTGTGTATGGAGTACTGCTCTCATCTGGGGGGGCTCTTTTTTCACCCGGCTTTTGGATAGGGTCGTGTCAAAGGCAAAAAGATTATAAACTGTCCTGTACTTTTAGTTCACTTGACCCTCTATCTTTGCGGGCGATGATGTTGGTGCTTATCTCTTTTTATAGGTAACGGCGTAGCGGCAAGTGCTCGGGACTTTCACTCGCGTGCCATCCACCTTTAAGACGCTCGTAGGCACAAGGGGTGCTTAGTGTCGCACATGAGTTTTGTGTTGATATCTGCAATCCAGAATAGTTCGCTGCGGTGCCTCCTTCTTTCCTGCCACGTCTGTTCTGTGGAATTCTCTCTTTCCATCTCTGTGTTTTCCTACTCAATTTAATCTCCTACTTTAAAGCCCGGTCTGTGCTCATCTGCGTAATTTGTTTTAGTTGAATTTTTGTTGTTTTTAACACCAGCCTCACTTGAATAGGGGGATTGCGCGTGAGCGGTGGATGATAACCGTAAAAAAAAAAAAAAAAAAAAAAAAATATATATATATTATATAGTATATATATTTATATATATATATATATACTATATATATATATACTATATATATATAATATATATATATATATATATATATTATATATATATATTACTATATATATATAAAATATATAATATATTCAGCGCGCGTTTTTTCAGAGGAACCACAGGAGGCGGGCCTCTCTAAAAAATAACAAATAAAAGCATAATGTAAGAAACAATTCAAATTTACCTATTTGTATTCTAATTAAAATAATGTTAAATATGTTATACAGGACGCTATTTTTAACATTATAACAATTATTTTCTTCGAAACCATCTTTTTTCATAAGGATCATTTGACTGGAGGGAATTTGATTTGTGCCTCCGAAGGGTAATTAAGTAACTGCTTTCAAAACACTGGTTGTCATGCAACGTAAAAACTGTATTTCTATTTTGTCATTTTGAGGATTTTTCTACACAGGCCTCCTTTCGAATACGTCATACAAATACTCTCCCATAATTGCAACACTATCATAAATAGAAGTTGCAGTTTGCAGATAAATTGTGAAACAAAATAAAATATAAGAAAACTATTTTTTTTTTTTTTAAACTAAATAAAAAAACTGTCTTATTATATATATTTATATATTATATTATATATATTATATTATTTAATATATATATTATATATATATATATATATCTATATATATATATATCTATATATATAATAGTATATATATATATATACGAAGAGAGAGAGAGGGAGAGAGAGAGAGAAGATCAGTGTCCTGCCATTATAAGAGAAAACTTTATGAAATATGATAGCATATTCGATGAGGGCTAAGATTCTTAAATTTATCGGCCTTAAAATTCCTACAGTAAGGGAATTCCACGAAATTCTTAACTTCAAAAACAAGTTTTCCTAAAGAAGCTTAGATCTTTAATGCCACATATGATAGTCTTTTTTGAAGTTCATTTTTACGTAATGATTAACGGTGATTTTGACCAACAAAATGCTAATCTTTTCGGAACAGGGACATTCAAACTATTTTAAAACATCGTAGAGAATGGTTCACAAGATGGGTTTCCTGAATCTTATAGACTTTTTAGTTGATCCCACAATTCAGCAACACGGCATTTGTGAACGAAGTTTTTCTGCCTAAATCTGTACAAAATAAAGTACATCCCTCCAAGCACGATGAGTCATAGAGTAGGGCAAGACTGTCACATTTGGCCTTACTTTCCATAGAAAAAGAACTTTTAATTAAGTTTATACAATTTTAATCCTGGTATGAAATATTATAAATAAGTTCGCAGAAGAAAAGGAAAGAAGAATTGATTTTCTTTTCAAGTAGTTGTTGATACCTTACATACATTTGTTACATTATTTTCATATATATATTATATATATATATATATATTATATTATATATATATATATTATAATATTATATATATAATAATATATATATTATATATATATATTTATATATATATATACATTTTTAATTTTTTTGAGGTGCCTCCCAATGTTTTCGGTTCACGAGCCGTATTGAATTATATATATATTATAATATATATATATATATATATATATATATATATATATATATATATATAATATATAATATATTATATATTATATATCTTCGGCCTCCACTGCTTCCCGCTTCTTCTTTACTTAGTCTCGCCGGCCTCCTCTCCCGTTATTATATATATATATATATATTTTTGTTATTTTGGGTGTCGCCGGGGGTTCTCGCCCTCCCTACGGGTATGGAAACGTCCCACCCTGCTGTCCACCGTCCCGAGCCCCCCTAAAAAAATTATATCGCTGATTCCATATATGTTTATAGTTTTCTTGTACCTATGTTAGTTTTGGAGATATAAAAAAAATAAAAAAAGTAATTTTTTTTTCATTTCCTACAATTTCATACCTGAATTCTCATATACGTTATCAGTTTTTCCTGTACCGTACCTTAGTTTTCGAGATATCAAAAAAAAAATCTTTTTATTTTGGCCTATATTATATATATATATACTATATATATTAATAATATATATATAATATATATATTATATATATATTATATATATTATATATATATATATATATATTATATATTATTATATATATATATATTTATATTAATAGGGTGGGTGTGTCGAGTGTCTATATTATATATATATTTATATATATATATACTATATATATATAATATATATATTATAATATTATATATTAGTATATAATATTATATATT
>JABUQX010099001.1:17500-22500 GCA_015478945.1 Trachelipus rathkii
AAAATTAAGAGAAAATCTCATGTTTCAAAATATGTGTTCGACTGTGTAATTTACCTATAAAAATATTAATTACCGGAGCCGGGAACAGCATCTTTTTTCTTTTCCGGCTCTGACTCCACCATAAAAAATTTCTTCTCCGGCTCCAACCCAAGAAATTTCTGTTTTGGATCCGACTTCATCCAAAACATTGTGACTCCACGGCACCGGTTCTGCAGCCCTGCAAGATTTAATCTATTTTCAATTCTGAAATGAGTATTAAAATTACTTTAATAGCAAAAAAAAAAAAAAAAGTTATAATGATTATCAAACTTTTTAATATGACTTCACTCATTTCGGTTCTTGAAAAAAGAATTTGGAAAAAATTTTTGAAATTTGACTATGAGACTTCAACCTACACTAGATTTAGAATCTTTCCTTTCACTATAATTTTAATGTTTTAATTTGTTACAATTAATTATTAATTAATTTTCAATTTCATAACGCCGAATTTTCGACTTTTATTAATCAATTCTTATTATAGTCAATAATTTCTTGACAATTTCAAATCACTTGAACAAAAAACAGGACTGTGTTTTGTGCAACTATTTTATTTTTAATTTAGAATCCTTTGCATCTACTGGAAGTGCCTACACGGAGAACCACTATTTTAAACAGAATTTTTAATTGTATTGACCAGGCACTTTTGAGAGAGGGCGTTGCCAAATGTATGCTATATATATTTATATGTATTACGTGAACTCCTCATTATATATTATTCAATCTTATACTATAGTTTTATCCTCTATAGTATATATAATCTCCAATAAATAAATATATGATAGTAGGTATATATAAGTATATATATATAATAATATAGTGTCATATATATATATTAAAATCGACAACCATAAGTACGTCATAAATATATATATATATACTGACATACTTTACATTCATACACTCTGGCCCACCTTAATTGAAGGGCCACACTGCTTCCAGGAATCTGGCTGCCGCCACTGGGCGATTCCACAGGTCGAGGATGAGAAGATATAGAAGAAGTCGGCTCGGGGGGGGGGTGCGAGAAGCAGAGCACCCAGCAGGAGTGCTCTATCTGGTCTTTGGGAATCCTCACAATCTAATATACGGGAGGGAGGTGCTGATAAAAAAAACAAGAATCTGTATCACTTTTAGGGTTTTTGGAAAAATTTTTCAAATTATTTTTTAAAAAAATTGCATGTGGAGTTTTGGGTGGTGAACGCTGATCTGCTCCTATGGCGAGGTTCCATTGGGCCTTTGGACATCGTTTTCTTCTCTAGGGGATAGGTTTTGGGGAGGGGTCTTAATATAATTGTTTATTTGGCGTTTGTGTAGTATGGATTGAAAATCAAATTTCCGCTGCTGTTGGGCGCTTTACGACAGCTTATCGGGACTCGGGGAAGTTGATGCGATATGTGTAAACTCCAGACCTATTGAAGGGGGCTGGGCGGAATTATGCTGTGTAATGTGTGTTAATAGAATTGAGCTGCGATGAAGCAAGGGGGCGGATTTTAGTCTTTGTCGAGAGGATTGGAGGAGAATTGGTGGAAGAGGGTTGGATTACGGGTTTTCTGATAAAATGACGTCCCCACCATATAATACGTGTGTGGAGAGGCCGAGGACTGGATATATGTGGCGATAGTGATATAATATAAATATAGCACCTGTGATAAACCTTATAAAGCGGCTGTTTATTTTGAAGAGATTTGGTAATTTATTTTGTTTCACATGCGTGCTTAGTGCTTCGATTTCTGAGCCTCAGCGAGGCTGAGAGCGATGTGGTGAGGCATAGTTGTCTCAGAATTTGTTCTTGATATATATTGGTAGATAGTAGTGTGAGTGCCGTGTTTGCTATCGCTGAAGAGGTGGAAGGGTTCGGATGAGAGGCTGAATCTATAGTTTCGTTGGTGAGTAGGAAGTTATTTGGTCGAACTGCGACGGGGTGAGCTGAGAACTACATATAGTGCTCATAGGTAAGCCCTAATATTTTTTGGTTCTTATCTATTTATATATAATTATATATATATATATATATATAATATATATATATATATATTATAATACTATTACTTTAGATATATATATATATAATACTATCCTACTCACGTACTTAATACTACTATATATATATTATTTATTATTACTTTTGTACACTAACTTATCTCAATTTAATAAAATTTTAATATAACTATATAATATATATATATCACATTCTCTCTCTCGAGAGAGAGAGAGGAGAGATATTATTTATAGCTAAAAATTTGTGATCAGTTATTTTCAAATTGTTGCGCCAGGTTGATGGCAGGGTTGTGGAGTCGGTTAAAAAAATTTCCGACTCCAACTCCGACTCCACCCTCTTCAAAATTACCGACTCCAACTCCGACTCCGACTCCGACCTCTTGAAAAATTACCGACTCCGACTCCGACTCCACCCTTTTTTTGAAAATTACCGACTTCTGGCACTCCGACTCCTCCTTTTTTGAAACATTACCGACCTTTGACTTGCCCGATCTCCTCCGACTCAACCCTCTTCAAAATTACTGACTCCGACTCCACCCTTTTCAAAATTGCCGACTCCGACTCCGACTCCACTCTCTTCAAAACTACCGACTCCCCGACTCCGCGACTCCGACTCCGACTCCACAACCCTGGCTGATGGAACAAAAAAAATAAAAACTGACATTTAATTTTATTGCCGATTTTATAATAATAATAATAATAATAATAATAATAATAATAATAATAATAATAATAATAATAATAATAATAATAATAATAATAATAATAATAATAATAATAATAATAATAATAATAATAATAATAATAATAATAATAATAATAATAATAATCTTTCGTGGGAATGAAACTAGTCTATGCCCTCTGATTAATTATTGTATGATTGAATAATATACCTTTGATAATAATAATACCTTACCTAATATATGCGACATTTTTATCCAAAAATTGCAAATAGTTTTTGAAATGTCACGACAAACCTCTTCCTCCTTTTTATTTCTCTCAACCTTGGTAATTTAAACTCCGTTTGCAGAACGTAAAATACAAAATTAAAATCCAAAATAAAATGAAAGTGTTGAGTATTATCATCTTTTTTGTAATTAATTATTATCTCTTTTTAATAAATATGATTTCATATTTCCAATTTTCTTTCTTTAATTCCAATAGTAAGAAACGAAATGTAAAGAAAGTACTGTAATATAATTGTAATGTTCATGTTAAAATATTTTAAACTCAATTTCTAAAATTATAACAAATTGGCATTTTTATTAAATTCGGATTTAGAAGCCAAAAATAAATAAGATTAAGCATATTTGACTCTTGAAACAGAAATCTCTTGAAAATTTGTGTCCAGTATAATATTTATCTTGCACAAAGAAAAGCAAAAGTCCTTAATTAATGACGCATTTTCCCTTTGGAGGAATTATGAAGAAGTCAAATTAAAAATGAGAAGAGGAAAGAGCTCTTGAAAAGGGAAATCATTTTTAGCGTCCTTGAGAAAGGCTCAGATCTTTTAAAGGATCTTTAATTCAAATTAGTCTTTTGACGGATTAATTAATGACTCAAAATATACTCAGCTTCGTAAATTAAAGCCACATCTTGATATAATTTATTTTAATTTTTTAGTCTCAAAACTATTTTTGTTACAGAAGATTTAATTTAAGTATTATTTTAGTTGTTTATGCTTCTACTCTATTTCTATATTAATTGAGAATGTTTTAATGTCATTTGTTTGCATATTTATTATACAGTCTAAACAAACAAACAAATTTGATTATGCAAATTGATGACTCTCCCTCAGCCAAGAGTTTCCATTGGAATAATTTCGAATATTTATTTGAAAATGAATCAAAGATATATTTTTAAGATCATCCTTTAAAAACACACTAAACTCTAAAAAAGGCTTTTAATAATTTTCATATTTCTTTCATTTTCTTGTTAAGTTCCATCTCGTATTTCTATAAAATATCAATATGGGTGTGACATAAACCGATTGTTGTTAATTTCATCAATTATTTAGTTTCAGCGATATGTTATTTTAGATAAAGCAGCAACATAAGTCATTGTCAACTCAGATGTATTCTCATTTAGATTGATAATTATTTTTTCTGTACATTCACGATATTGCCGCCCTGTCGACCAGATGAAGATATTAACAGAACTCAGACCCTAGAGGGTAAGCCATTTATCAATGCTCAATTCTTAGGTTTTTTTTTTTTTTTTGAATCACCAATGGAGGTTGATCAAACCTAACTGCGGGCGTATTTAAAGTGACTAGATTCGTTAAAGTATCTGAAAGAAATCTATTATGTTTGTGAAAAAGAACGTTTTTATATACATAGTAATAGTCACCGCTCAATGGCGAAACCCTAATAGAGAAGAATGCATTTTTCACTCTCCTTAACGGATAAAAGTTGGCGGAACCTATTAGGCACAGAGGAAAGAACTTTAGGTATTTGCCGACTCGGTGGAGATATTTTAGAGCTCCAATTGTTAAGATACGAATCACCAGTGGAGGTGGTTCAAACAACTGTGCTACCAGACGTTCTGTCAATAGAACCGTGAAAGAGTGAATGAAATACGTTATGTATGTGCAAAAAATTTTTTTTTTTTATTTATTTTTTTTTTCTTTTGCTGACTGCAGTTTAATGACATGCAAGTACAAAAGCTTATCAGCATATTTACTTTGGCACAAACTTTAATGTAATGAGTTTCAGAAAGCTTCTTACAAGCGACAAGGATGTGTTCATTAAAGCAGAACATCGTATAATTTTTTCAGTCCTAGGGGCGAGCCCCAAACAAAAGCAAACTTTTACCAACCAAATTGCTAGACCTTTACAATGTACAAACATTTAAATAGAATTTATATCAATTTATAAATTTTTTAATATGCTAAATATAACATTATAATGTTTACACCACAATTATAATGCAACTAAATATTGCATGTTTTTAATTTTATCTTACTT
>JABUQX010099001.1:25000-43138 GCA_015478945.1 Trachelipus rathkii
TATATTAGTATATATATATATATATATTAATATATATATATATATTATATATAATATATATATTATATATATTATAGTATATATATATATATATATATATTATATATATATATATATATATATTTATATATATATATATATATAGTATATATATTATATATATATTATATATTATAATATGCTATAATCATATATAAATATATATATATATATATAATAAATATATAATATATATATATAGTATAATATATATATATATATATATATATATATAATATATATATATATATATATAACCAAAAATCTCCCCCACCTCACATCACAAAATTTTAAGGCCAAATTATTTTTCGGAATTTACACTTAGACCTTCTTCGGCTTATATCAGTTCCCGATCAGGCGTCACTATTATGACGTCACTATCGGATTCAGATAGTTTAGCTTAGGACTGGTATTTGAAGCGTTCAGGCGCTTGGCGATTCCCGTGAGCGACACTATACATAATGACGTTCGACAGGGAAACGAAAAAACGATCTAACTTGATCGCGCAACACCCTTTTAAGGTATAAACTATCACTTCAACCCATATAGTGACGTCTCAACGGGAACTAATATAAGTCGGTCTATTCTGATCTAAAAAAATCATCTCACGAAAAATAATTTCTCAAAAATTTTAAGTCAAATTATTTTTTTATTTTTCACTTAGACTTATCGACTTATATTAGTTCAACAAACAAACGAACGAACAGTCAGAGATATAAGTCGAAGGTCTAAGTGCAAAAAACTCGAAAACTACGATAGCTACAGGAAAACTAATAACATTCGTGGAATCAGCGTAAGATATTTGTTCTAAAAATGGAAAAAAAATTTTTTGATTTTTTTGTTTTTATTTTTTTTTTCTCGAAACTACGAATAGCCACAAAAAAAATAATAACCTTTTTGGAATCAGCGTAAGAAATTTGTTTTAAAAATGGAAAAACAATAGTTTCCTTGTCCCTATCGTAGTTTTCGAGAAAATAAAATAAATAACCAAAAAAATCCAAAAACAAATTTTCATATTTTCAGAACAACTATCATTTGAACGATTACTTTTTCTTCAATCATACGCAAAACTCAACCTTATATTTTTCGAAATCGAGATACTGCCAAGATTTAGATGTCCATTTTATTGCACTACGCTCAGTCAAAGTAGGAGAAACATGCGAGCGCAACGATTTTTATTCATTAACCGGCAAAAGAATAATTTTTCGGAGGGATGCTCAACTCTTAACCAAAGACAACTTTTTTGCTGAATATCCTTTTATGTATAAAACTATCGTTATTTTAAAGTACGGTCTTGAAAGAAACTCTCATTCCCAAAACGTGGTTTTTCAATATATTTCAAATAGGACAAATGGAGACGCATCTTCGTCGTTAATTTTTAAAAACAATAATGAAGTCCTCAACGGATCGACTGACTCGGAAGAGGATGAAATCGTGATTCCTTACGATTTAGAAACGAAAAATTATTGCGGATTATACATATATGGGATGTGTGACCATATTTTCTGTTACAAAAATTCAACAATAGCAACTGAAGGAGAGGAAGAACGAGGACGAGATGAAGGTGAAACCTCATTTCGAGATTACATTATTATAACATTTTTGGGCTTCCTCGGGGTCCTTTCGTTAGTTTTGTTAATATTCTCTTTTACGTGGCCACAGTTGGCGAGAAGAGGTACCTACAAACTTACTCAATACGCCCAACATATCATTTCTCGGAATAGCCAAATCGATTAGTCAAAAAATATTCCTTAATTTTAAATTTTTTATATATAGATATATATTTTTAAAAAAAAATAATAATAATAACAATAATAATAATAAGATAATAATATATTTGGAGTTTAGTTTATCAGAACTTCTTTGTATTTTAATTTTCAAAATATATAAATAAATATAAATAAATAAATAAATAAATAAATAAATAAATAAATAAATAAATAAATAAATAAATAAATAAATAAATAAATATCCAAAAATATATAATATTTTCACTTTTTATTATCCATTTTTTGAAGTTTTGTTCGATAAGCTTCGAACATTGTGTTTTTTGCATATAATTTTTTATTGCTTTTTCAATCTAAAATTTACGAAAGGAAACATTTCGTAGATAAATAACGTTGTATATAAAGAAACATCGATAGAAACATTGAGAAGCGAGCACCGAAACAGAGAAAAAATAGACAGTCGAACTCTATCGCTTACAGCAAATTTCGATGAAAGAGAGAGAAAAACAATAATGAAGATGCTTCTGGAAGTGAACTGCCAACTGGATTGCCCGGCAACCGTTCCTTCCATATCGGTGGGAAAAAAATGTTTTTAAAGGAAATATTTAAACAGATAGATATATAGAAAGAACGTTTAATAAGCACATTTTAAAAAATTTCTTTCTCGCAAAATTAAAAAATTTCGTTTCATTTTTTGATGATTAAACGGGTTTTTCAAAAAAATAATATTTTTTCTAAACGTCTGCAAGTGCCACGTCATATGGCACTCTGGAATTTGCTGACATAAGCGTTTAAAAAGTATAAAAGAGGGAGAGAGACATCGGTGCCATCAGTTACCGACAGTGCCAAGTCGAGTGCGGATACCTCCTCGAGTCTCGACCGTGATTGTTTGTGTTTTTCCTTCGCGCCTTAAGAGACATTTTTTTATTTGGAAACCACCACTGCAGAGCCCTTGTTCTTGTCGTTGTTAAAATACCAAATATTGGATTCGCTTTTCTTAGGAAAGACTAAACTGGTTGGAGGAGTATTCCTTTAGGCATATTTATAATTCTTATCAGGTGAGATTGTTTTAATTTATTCATTTATTATAAGAATTTCAAAAATAAATTATATATATATGTCATTTGACCAAAACAAAATCTGCCCTTAAAAATAAATATTTGAAGAAAAGTATTTTTATTATTAACATCGATCGAATTTCTGTAATAATTTGGAAGTAATTAAAATGGTCAAAAAGTTATTAAAGAATCTAGTTTGCGAATATATTTTTAGCTCAAAAACGCTCAATGAATATTTTTTTCCCTTTTTGCATAGATTCATTTGGAAATACTCTTCTTCAAACCCTCGACGAATTTCTCCGAAATCAAGCCACCACGTTTACATTTTTTGAAGCAGGTATTTGATTTTTACTCGATATTTATTAAGATATTTTTCTATTTTTTTTTTAAATATAAAATCCATTTTATTTTTTACAATATGCTGACGAGTATTAAATAATATACATCGGTGAGCGTGCGTATATATGATTGCCAGTATTATTCGTAGTAATGTAGGAGGTGTAATGATAAAATTTATTTTCGAATAGTTTATTATTTAAGACAAAAAAAATTTTTATTTTTTATTTTTTGCTTTCTATAAAGTCTTTAATAATGCCTTCACATTCCGAATTTAAGAGTACGGGCGAGACTGAATAAATTGACAAAAAGTTTGAAAAGGCGATTACGATGAAAGCCTTTTTTTATTCGCAATACGTTGATAATTCCTAGACTAATAATCTCCTTCATTCCTTTTTCTTTTTAGACCCGTTTTGATTCTGGTGATCATGGCATCTACTACGAACCAAGAAATTATCAAACTGCCTCCAACGGAAAGAAAATTTCAAAATCTCGAATCTGGAAGCGCTCGTGACGGAACCAATCATCGCAGATTTACTGATAATTTTTTTGGCAAACTTTTCTCATACGGGGGGAAACATGCGAAGAACTACCACTACTATCATCACCACAACCGCAACCGTTTAAGAACATCGAGGGAGGCCGGAAGTAAATCAGTTTTTTACCGAGACTGCATTCGAAGAAGCTCGCCTCCCAGCGGCGCAGTGTTGCCGACGGATCCCCGTCTAAGGAAGCCGTATTATTGCGTCCCGAAACCACCTCCCTCCACCCCGGACGTCGTCTTCGAGGAGGCAGGGAAGTCAACGTCACCGCCACCTTCGTATATCGACGCTGTTGTCAAAATTAAAGAGAAGGTGTTCGACCCCACAGCCCCGTCGAATAAAAGTTTCTCGAGTGTGACGAACAACCGTGGCGAATCGATCTCACTACTGCCTCCGTATTATCACCAGAGAACTTCTGACAACAACAATGTTAAGGAATACAACCCCATTCGCCCGCAAATAGAGGACGAAGATATGAGATCGGCGATTCCTTTGGAGTTAAGAGTGACTATTTTAGAGAAAATGGTGGAAGAGCTCTTAGACAACCTCGGCGTGAAAGGGCGATATTCTTGGAGCAAAAATAAATTTCTAGAGGCTCCCACGATGGATCAAAATGCCAACAAGAACGACGACCTTTCCGCCCCAGCCAACATTCTTACTGCCACAGCGACCGTCACTGGCAATGGCACCGCGACCGCCTCTGTGAACTCATACCCTAAACTCATTCCCGTTGATCTCGATCCTTATACCACCCCTTCCACAGTCGGAGGAACTGGAAATGCCTCCGAAGATGGTTCACAGTCGGCCGCCAAAGGAAAACTCGTAAAGGAAAAAAGTAGCGAATCAATGCCCGGAAAAAGAAAAGAGGCGTCGCCAGCAGCCAATTCTTCGAAGAAATCTCTCAAAAAAACAAAGAAAACTTCGTCGACAAAAACTAAAAAAGTCCATCGTGCAAATGACGAGAACAGCGCCCATGGGAGGGGGAGGAGGAGGACGACGAGCAGCAGCAACAGCAGTGAGGAAGAAGACACAAACGTCGAGACCGACAAGAGTAAGAAAAAAAGTAAAAATACAGATTATAAAAAATCTAAAAGAGAACGCAAATCAAAAAAAGGGAATAATGTGGAATCATCGACCAATGACCAAAAAATTGAAGTAAGCAAATTTGATCCCTGCAAAGATAAAAAGAGCGTAGGCTCTCCATCGACAAATCGCTCACCGTCGCCTACACCTGGACTATCTTCGAAAGACGAGTCAAGCCACCCTTCCGTGTCCGAGACGACTGAGAAAAATAAACAGTTAAAAGAAATGGAATACCGTCCCGCTCGAGAGGCCGCCAGTGGAAATAACGAGGAGAGTAAAAAGCGCTCTTCGAGAAGTAATTCTTTATCGAGCCAAATAGACAAAAATTCCAGACGCTCTTATTCACTTTCGGTCGAAAGGCAACTATCGCCGTCCGGATGTCGCGCCAATGATTACAGCGAACCCTTCGACAACGTGTCTTCACTATCGTCTTTCAAGAACCGGCGCTTGGTCGAAAGCTCTTCCGAGAAGTGCCCCAATCGTACTTTCTACGAGAATGTTAACAGTAGCAGCGGGAGCAGGAGCCGCAGCAGCAGCAGCAGAGCTTCGCCTTACGCGATTCATACATTATTCAAAAAGTCATCACGCGCGAAGAGTAGTGGCGAAAATCGCAGCGGGGACAGGAGCCGCAGCAGAAACAGCAGAAGCGATCGTTACAGGGATAGAAGATCACCCTGCGTGATCACTCCGGTGATCGGAAACCGCCCCGAGTATCATCGCGAAAATAGTAATAATGGATATTGGAGAACTGAATTTATAGAAAAATCAACCGACGCTAGCTCTCGGTGGAGGGAGGTTGGCGATGACGGCTGCGTCAGAGGATCCGACCGAAACCTCGACGAATATTCGGGTTATAGCACGTCGAAGAGTGACGTGGCTGAATCGATCTTACACCAAGATTCCCGTCAAAGAAGTTCGCCTTATGGCGGAGCAAAGTTAAACGAAGTAGCGGACACGCGTCTAAGAAAATCACACGAGGCTATTTCAAAACTGTAAAAAGAATAGATAATTTTATTTATTTGTATATTCATATATATATAATATATATGTAATATATACACACTAATATATATATATATACTACATATATATATCTATTATATAGTATATATATTATACTATTTGAATAATTTACGAATTTATATTTATTTTATCTTTAATTTCGATTCGACGTTTATATAATAAATTTCCAGATACTCGATTTGCATTTTATTAAACTATTTCCTTTTTTAACCAACCCTGTTCCCGTTTTTGGTTGTTGATATACCAGTTTTGGCATTATTTTATATCTATTGGAAAACTGAAATAATAAACAATTTGTTTAAAACAACTTTATTAATCGGTTTTTACGCGCCTTCAAAAAAAAAATAAATGTTTTAGTGAAATGCAGACCTCAACAGAAGAAATACACCTTGCTTGATGATGTTAAAATAAAAAAAAAAATTTGAGTACGCCTCGTCCGTCGTAGAACGTCAAATTAATCCTTAAAATGAAAGCTTTTTCTGAGCGCGATCCCCGCGAGTTGAACCATCGATACTCTTTCGGGTTTTCTGGATTTTCTTCCACTTTCCATATCCGTGGCGTCCTCGGTAATTTTAGGGAACAAATAATCTTTTCATGACGATAAATTATATTTAACACGGAAAAGAAAATTCTTTTACATCTTAGCTTTTAATATTGTCCGTTTTTCTTTCCACGATTTCAAAAACTGATTGCGAAAATTACATAAGAAAAATTAATAAACTTTTTTCATGTTCAATTTTAACGATGGTATATGTTTTGGGTAAATAAAAAAAATATATAGAGTGATAAGTTTATTTTAATCATCTCGACTGCTTAAATTACGTAAAAATAATAGACGACACGACGATGAGTAATATTCATAGAAACACGTCGCTGTATCTTTATTATCGAAAGAGCACAAACCCTAGGACTGATATAAGTCGACAGCCTAAATATAAAAATTTAAAAATGTAAAAAAAAAATCAGAATTGTTTTACTGACAATTTTTTTTCAGATTTTCGACTTAGACCTTCGTCTAACCGTCACTATATGAGCTATTGATAGGCCAGACGATAGTTTAATCATTAAAAAATTAACTTTAAATACAATTACTCATCATAAAAGATATTCCGCGTAAGATTTATTCTATGGTGGATTTAGCGTATATCTACGTGGTTAAGGTTTCTTTTTTGTGTTTGATTCAGAGACGTTTCTTCGAGAACTAATATAAGGCGAAGGTCTTAGTACAAAAATTTGAAAATCTAAAAAAAGAAAATTAAAAGTTTTTTCAATCATATTAAAAAAACTATCACATAAAATGCACAAAGACTTTGATATTCAATTTGATTTAAATTGTTTTAGTAACGCTATTAATTTGTCTGAATTCATTTTTCTAAATGGATTTTTGCTAGGAATTTTTTGACGAAATGTGGTTATATCAAATTTTGTTCTATTCTTCTTCAAAACTTTCTTATGGTGTAAAAATATTCTTCTCAAAACCTCGGTATTATCTATACCACAGTGCAAAAATTCTTGATAATCGTTAACAGATAGGTCATTTTCATCTGCTGTTTGATCTTCATTTTCGTCAAAGGCTTCTTCGTCAATTTCTGGTTGTACGTGAAGTGGTCCTTCTTCTTCTTCTTCTTCTTCTTCTTCTTCTATTTCTCTTTGTTTGACATTATCGTTTATATTCTTTTTAAGCTTCTGTTCTGCTTCTTCTTCTACGTCTAATGAAATTTGTTGGAGGCCTTCTTCTTCTACTTCTTCTTCTTCTTGTTCTTCGCTTTCTTGTTCTCGCTTTCCCAGGAGTTCAACCATTATTTCCATATCTTTATCGAGTTTTTTTGCTATTTTGTGAACCTTTCCCATATGTCTTCTTGTATTTTCTAAAACGCCCAAGCGCGTGTAAATAGTGTATGTGGATAGGGTTCTTCTCGATCTCATCTCCGATCGTCCTGGGCGGAACTTGCCTACCTGTTTTGAATCCGTCTGTTTATGGTAATTGTTATAATCTTTTTTTTGAATCTTAATCATCGTTCGGAGTTTATTTGCTTTTTTCTCGAAATCACTTATAAGTTGACTTAGTATTCCCTCCCTCTTCTTCTACCTCTGCTAGTTTTAGTTCAAGCTCCTCTTCTCCAAAATAGTGTTTATCATGAGGAGGTGGGAGGATGTTCTTTAGATTTGCAATAGCTGAGGAATCTCCTTTTTTCCTGGCAAAGCAACGTTTCTCTCTATTCGTCAGGGCAGCTAATTTGTTTTTATCACACCGATATACGTGAGAACCTATAGAATCCAAGCCGGTGCATTTAGGTAGAATTTCCTGATATGATATTGATGATGACGATTCATCAATGCCTGCTGATGCTGATGCAGATGCTGATGCTGTTGGTCGTGGCGGTCGTGGTGATTTTTCTTCGTGCGCTGCCAGCTCGGTAATTGACGGCTGATACTCCGAGCAAGAATCATCGATAGCTAATAAAAGAAATAAACAACGGAACTTAAATTTTTTTTTACAAATGTACATCCAAATTAAGTAAATGAAGTAAATTAAATCATTAAAAATATTAAACGCGTATTAATTTAGTGAAATTAGGTTAAAATAGAACAAAAGACTTATATTAAAGTTTTAGTACTTACGATCATTAAATCTGATACTTGAATTTTTCCTTGCTCTCTCAAATATTTCCTCTTCGCTATCGGAAATATGATAATCTATTTCTTCCAATCTTCTGCGCCTAGCACCTGGATTAAAGATTAGATTATTATAAGATTAAAAAAGAAGATTAAAAAAACAAAAATAAAATATATTTTCCTACGTTGTTCAGGAGTTTTACGAACTTCCGCTGCTGCTATCAAGGCCGACTTCACTTTTTCAGTTAAATAAGCAGAATTAGCCAAAAGGCCCTCCTCTCTGGGAATTTGCACAGCGCCTAAAATAAAAACAACAATATTGATAGTATATAGTTAGATAGATAACAGTATATATAGATATAGATATAGATATAGATAATAGTTTATTTCTTACTTTGCATCAGTAGTGCTGGATCTGAATATTCTAAAGCGATATCCCTTAAAATTTCAGCATCTCTTGGTGGAGTTGGTGATCGTCGTGGTGATGGGGTTCTCATACCTGTTTGAATATAAATTTATTAAGTATCGGAAGGATGTTAGATGAATATTTAATTCTTCTTACTTACCAGAGTCAGAAGAATGAAAAGTTTTTTCACGGTATCTTCCTACATTCGCCTTATTCGCAGCTGACGTCAATGCATCGGGGGTATAGGAGAGGTAGCTGAAACTTCTTTTTTCCCTCATCTGTTTTCGGGAAGGGACCATGAATGAGGAATAACACTGGAAAACTGGTGATGGTGTTTCGTCAGCGTATGCCTTGCCGCTGCTGCTTCTGATGCTTTTATCACGTTTTCTTTTCTGGCTGCCCTTAACTGTTAGAACAAAATTTGTTAAATATTAAAATAATAAGGATTGTATAATGTAATAATTAAAAATTGAATAAAATATTAAAACTTTAACGAAAGATGAATATCCACCCTATCACTTACTAGATCCAGAATGTCTTTTGTCTTGTTTTTTTTCTTGTGGTGGTGATGCGGCTCCTGATGCTGTTTTTTCAGCTTCTTCAAAATCTTTTGAAGAAAGCATTCTCGAATCCAGTACTGTCAGCCTTTCACAGATAAGACTTTTCCTTGCGAGGGTGATTTTTATTTGCTATTTATTGTGAATTATTAATGGTGGTTACGATATTGATATGGCACACAAGAATCTCGGCAGAGGGACTTCACTCTCACAGCATTACCATATACTCGCAACTGTGTCTTTATAACGAGTCTCTAGACACCACTGCCTCATCGTGTGCGATGTGGCGCGGTTTATATATATGATAGGTTTTTAAAGAAGCAAATATAAATATATTTTTTTTTATCAATTCTATTTATGTTTTAATTTTAGTTTCTTTTTATTATATAAATCTGGTTAGTCATATAAACCCCCCTTATTTAAAAAACGGGATTTTGGGGACTAAAATAGAGAAAAGCGAATATCTTAAATGACACATCAAGATCGAATGTTGTTTTTCGACGAGCCATTCAACCTCTGTGACTTTATCGGGGTGACAAGACCCTCGATGGTCTCTAATTCGGTTCAATTAGTGGAGGTCAATTCAGAGGTATCAACAGGGGTCACTATATCGGGTTGAAGCGATAGTTTATACCTAAAAGGTGTCGCGCGATCACGTTAGGTCGTTTTTAGGTTCCCTTCGAAACGTCACTATAATATAGTGTCGCCTTACGGGAATCGCAAAAGCGGCTGAACGCTTTCAAATACCATTTTCTTAAGCTCGAACTATCGTTAAACGATTATGACGTCATATAGTGACGCCGCTTAGGGAACTGGTATAAGTCGAAGGTCTAATGCAAATTCTGAAAAATCAAATTTCGAACTCGTTAAAAGCTCTCGAGAACTTTCGAAAATTTTTAATGAAGGCGACGAAAGTTCGAACCTCGATGTTACAACAAATAAAGGATCGGGACAAATGAAACGTCACTAAAGTTAGGACACCCCGTCTAAAATACGTTTGAACGAACTTAGAAACGAAAAATGTACTCTAATATATCTTCGTCTGGACAAAACGAAAGGTCTCTAAATAAATTTTAAACCTTGAAGCAAATATCTTGCGTTTTTTTCTTCTTTTTTGTTTGTTTGTTTTTTATATATAAATTTAACACGTTTGCTTTATCTTTACTCTTTCGCGCCTCGAAAAATCGACTGGATTTATTGGCGATTCGTTTAGTCCCGACGAAGATATATTAGAATTTATTTAATTTTTTTTTAATTTAGTCACCCTTAAATTCAGTTTTCTATGAGAAATAATTTTTAGAGGTAACTAAACTAAATGATTTTTTAAAAAAAATTAAATAAATAATAGTCTATATCAATCCTCGAAAAGTTGACCTTGTTTAGCGACGCTTCGTTTTGTCCCACCGAATATATATTAGAGTACATTTTTCGTTTTTAATTTCGTTCAAACGTATTTTACGCGAGTGGTTGAACGTTTAGTGACGGTTCATTTGTCCCGATTCCTTATTTATCGTAACTTCGAGGTCTGAGTTTTCGAACGTGAATTTTTTTTTGGCACTTGTTAAAAAGCTCTCGAGACTTTTCAAAATTTTTTGAAGGCGATGAAAGTTCGAACCTCGATGTTACAACAAATACAGGATCGGGACAAATAAAGCGTCATTAAAGTTAGGACACCTCGTCTAAAATACGTTTGAACGAACTTAGAAACGAAAAATGTATTCTAATATATCTTCGTCAAGACAAAACGAAAGGTCAGTAAATAAATTTTAAATCTTGGAGCAAATATCTTGCGTTTTTTGCTTTTTTTTGTTTGTTTGTTTTTTATATATAAATTTAACACTTTTGCTTTATCTTTACTCTTTCGCGCCTTGAAAAGTCGACTGCATTTATTGGCGAGTCGTTTAGTCCCGACGAAGATTTATTAGAATACATTTTTCGTTTTTAACCTCGTTCAAACGTATTTTACGCATGTGGTCGAACGCTTATTGACGGTTCGTTTGCCCCGATTCTTTTTTTGCCGTAACTTCGAGGTCTGAGTTTTCAAACGCGAATTTTCTTTGGCATTCGTAGAAAAGCTCTCGAGAAATTTCAAAATGTTTTGAAGGCGAAGAATGTTCGAACCTCGATGTTACAGCAAATAAAGGATCGTAGTTTTCGAGAAAAAAAATAAAATATCCAGAAAAATAAAAAATTTTTTTTTCAATTTTAAAAACATTTTCTTACCTGATCCACGAATGTTTTAGTTTTTCTGTACTATCGTAGTTTTTGAGAAAAAAAATAAAATAACCCCAAAAAATCAAAAAATTTTTTTTGCCAATTTTAGAACAATTTTCTTACGCTGATTCCACATATGTTATTAGTTTTCTTGTAGCTATCGTAGTTTTCGAGAAAAAAAATAAATTATCCCAAAAAAATTCAAAAATTTTTTTTTTAATTTTTAGAACAATTTTGAAAACAGATTCCATAGAATGTTATTAGTTTCTTGTAGCTATCGTAGTTTTTGAGAAAAAAAATAAAATTGCCCCTAAGTATAAGTCGAAAGTCTAAGTTTAAGTCGAAGGTCTAAGTGTTAAGTTGAAGGTCTAAGAGCTAAGTCGAAGGTCTAAGTATAAGTCGAAGGTCTAAGTGCTAAAATCTAAAATTTCTCAAAGAAAATAATACAGAAAATTTTTTAAATCCAAATTATTTTTCGGAATTTGCACTTAGACCATCGACTTATATCAGTTCCCGATCAGGCGTCACTATATGACGTCATAATCGGATTGAAGATAGTTTTAGCTTTTTAACTGGTATTTGAAAGCGTTCAGCGACTTCTTCGATTCCCGTAAGGCGACACTATAGTATAGTGACGTTTCGAAGGGAACCGAAAAACGACCTATAACGTAATCGGGTGACGCTTTTTAGGGTATACTATCGCTTCAGCCCGATATAGTGACGTTTCGAAGGAAACTGATATAAGTCGAAGGTCTAAGTATAAGTCGAAGGTCTAAGTGGCTAAGTCGAAGGTCTAAGTATAAGTCGAAGGTTTAAGTGCAAATAGGGCTAAGTATAAGTCGAAGGTCTAAGGGTATATAATTCGAAGGTTTAAGTACTAAGTCGAAAGCGTCTAAGTGCTACAGTCAGGTCTAATTGCTTAGTTTCCGAAGGTCTAAGTATAAAGCGAAGGTCTAAGTGCTAAGTCGAAGGTCTAAGTATAAAGTCCGAAAGGTCCTAAAGAGCTAAGTCGAAGGTCTATGTATAAGTCGAAGGTTTAAGTGCTAAAATCTAAAATTTCTCAAAGAAAATAATACACAAAATTTTTTAAGTCCAAATTATTTTTCGGAATTTGCACTTAGACCTTCGACTTATATCAGTTCCGACAAATGAAACGTCACTAAAGTTAGGACACCTCGTCTAAAATACGTTTGAACGAACTTAGAAACGAAAAATGTAATCATTAGGTGGAACATAAAACAATATACTCTCTCACCGACGGGTTGTTTGCCAGCTAATCTTGAATCGATCGATAGCCGTAAATACGAGGCCGAAAGAGAAAAAAATTTATTTCAGAGTCCATTATGGTTGAAAGACGATATCTATTTTTTTGAACCGAGTTCTTTTTTTAAGTTATTAGAACGATTTCTACTTCTTACCAAGCCAATAACATTTCATTTGGCTTTTTCCCGTGTTGATAATCATGAATTTCTCAACAACATTTTTGAAGCTGTTCGACGTATACAATGGAGAACTTTAAAATAAATTAAAAAATTGTTGTTTTTTTTTTATAAAGTTTTTTTGATTAGTACATATGGAAAAATTTCCGATCTCTAAAAATTATATAATTAAATATTTTATTTTAAGGAATAAAAATTTGTATTAATTATCGTATTTTATTTAAACCCGTCGTAGCTAGTAAAAACATTATTCCTTGAATAAATCATAGATACAAGGAAACTATTCTTTTTCCATTTTTAGAACAAATTCTGACGTCACATAGTGACGCCTCTTTGGGAACCAATATAGGTCAAAGGTCTTTGTGCAAATTCTGACAAATAATTTCGACCTAAAAAAATTTTGTGAATAATTTTTTGGGAAAATTTAGATTTTAACACTTAGATCTTCGATCTATATCAGTTTCAGATAAAACCTCATTATACTGGGTCCAAAGATGCAATATATTCTTTTTTAATTTAGTTTTAATTTTTTTTTCGAACACTACGATAGCTACAAGAAAACTAAAAACATTCGTGGAAATCAGCGTAAGAAAAAAAAAATTGTTCTAAAATGAATAAAATTTTTTTTTTTTTTTTGGGATAATTTATTTTTTTTCTCGAACTACGATAGCTACAAGAAAACTAATAACCATTCGTGGAATCATCGTAAGAAATTGTTCTAAAAATGGCAAAATTTTTTTTGATTTTTTGGGCCCAATTTTATTTTTTTCTCGAAAACTACGATAGCTACAAGAAGACTATAACATTCGTGGAATCAGCGTAGAAACTCTAAAAATGAAAAAACACAATTTTGAATTTTTTTTGGGATATTTTTTTTCTCGAAAACTACGATAGCTACAAAACTAATACTTGTGGATATCAGCTCATTGATTTCTAATACAGGCAAAAAAAATTTTTTTTGATTTTTTGGGCTATTTTATTTTTTTCTCAAAACCTACGATAGCTACAAGAAAAACTAATAACATATTTGTGGAATCAGCGTAAGAAAAATTGTTCTAAAAAATGGCCAAAAAATTTTTTTGATTTTTTGGGGCATTTATTTTTATCTCCAAAACTACGATAGTACAAGAAAACTAATAACACTTCGTGGAATCAGTGTAAGATAGATGTTCTGAAAATATGAAAATTTGTTTTTTTGGATTTTTTGGTTATTTATTTATTTTCTCGAAACTACGATAGGTACAAGGAACTATTGGTTTTTTCCATTTTTAAATACAAACTTTCTTACGGCTGATTCCAAAAAAGGTTATTATTTTTTTTTGTAGCTATCGTAGTTTTTCGAGAAAAAAAAATAAATAACCAAAAAAAATCAAAATTTTTTTTTTCCATTTTTAGAAACAATATCTTACGCTGATTCCACGATTGTTATTAGTTTTCTTGTAGCTATCGTAGTTTTCAAGTTTTTTGCACTTAGACCTTTGACTTATATCTCTGACTGTTCATTCGTTTGTTTGTTGAACTAATATAAGTCGGTCTAAGTGCGAATTCCGAAAAATAATTTCGATCTTAAAATTATTTTTGGGAAATTATTTCTCTGTGATTTTTTAGATTTTCAACACATTAGACCTTTACGTTCTATCAGTTCCGTTGAGAACGTACTAAGGTTGAATTTGATAGTTTATAACCTTAAAAGAATGTTGCGCGATCAGTTCGATCGTTTTTCGGTTCCCTCGAAAAGTCACTATAGTATAGTGTCGCCTTACGAATCGCCAAAGCGGCTGAACGCTTTCAATACCAGTTACCTAAGCTAAAACTATGTCAAATCCGATTATGACGTCATATAGTGACGTCTGATCGGGAACTGAGGGGGTGTGTGTGTGTGTTGGTGTGTTTGTGTGTGTGGGTGGGTTGGTCGTGTGGCGCTGTGGGGGAAGCGGTGGTGGCAGACGTCTGGGTGGAGGAGGCGAGGGAGAGAGGTGGGGTCGCGTGAGTGTATCCGTGGCGGCGTCGGGCGGGGCCGATGGCGTCGGTTTGGTCGGGATCCGAGGTGAGTGTACGCGGGCCGAAGGGGAGAAGAAAACGGCTTTGGAAGAGATATATCGTAGGCACGTGAATGAAACGCATTCGTTATCGAGAATGAAAAAAATGGACGAGGAAATGGCAACAAAATCGTTCGTGGTGGCCGATTTGCGATCTCAAAAACCAATCCAGTGTCCGGCGGGTGAATCCTCCTCTCCCTCCTCCTCCTCATCGACGGCTGGTTCGTTTAGCAACACTCCAAAAATAAATCTTTATAGTTTTTCTATTTACACCAAGAAAGATAACACCGCGCATTTTTACGCGTGGCACGAAGGGGAGGGAACCAACGATTTGTCCGAAAGGATTTCTTGCGTTGTTAAATTTATCGAGGAAAAAGCCCGAAACTCGAAAGACGGCATCGATTTCACGTTTTATTCGGAATTGTTAAACGACGCCAAAGATATCGGTATCCTCATCGCCGCTTATACGCACGTCCTCTCCTCGAGTAGCGGCATAAACAGCATTACGCACAAGTTCCTAAATGACAATCATATTATTTCGGGTGTCGGTCTCTTTATACGACCCGATTTAAAGAGTTTGATAGAATTAAAATTGAATCAGGGCCCTATTCGTACTCCCGAAAAATGGATGAATATAATTATGAATCACGAATTGGGGGTCCTAAGCGAATTACGCGAGATGAAACACAGCGACTTCTACGACTGGAAGGGGTTTACGAATAACCGCTGCTCCGTTGACTATGAGAGCTTTAGAAAACGCCTGGAAAATAACCGAATCGAGATCAAATTTTTGAAACAAATTCAAGTACAAAACCTATTTCCGGGCAGAGTTTTTTTTAAAATGACTCATGGACGGGGCTATGGCTCTCTCAGGGTCACTGCCTTTTTATAAAACAAGACCCAGAACCCGTGTCGATCGAGCGTACCCTCCGAAGACGTTAGAGAGGAATAATAAGAAGCCGATGGAATACGATGCACCTTTTACGAAGTCTTTGCTCGCTACACAAATTCGCGAGATAAAGGGATCCTCTTCTTGATTCCTGCGGAATAATACAGTCGCGCCGTCCGTTGGAGAATCCAAAGCTTAGCCGTAAGACTAGGCGCGAGGTGCCACGGCACTAGGGAGATATGTTCGGGTGTTTTAATCTGTAGTAATTTTTAAGTGTTTTTGGTGTTAAGTTTTGTATATCGAGTTTTGTTAAAGTTTTTTTTTTAATTCTGTAGCAATAAAATATACTCTGGTGTGTTTTTATGTATTCTGATCAGACTTTCATGATGGCTTGAGCCGACCTCGAAGAGAATAATAATGAGGTCGACTCGCTTTGACGGTTCATTTTATGAGACCGTTTATTGATCGAGCGAAAGGAAAAATGATATTACGCGAAAACGCAGTTTCGAACAAACTATTGCTTGACGTATTATTTGGTTGGTTTTTTTGTGAATTCATAGGTGAGTATAGGTATATTAGTATATATATATATAGTATATATGATATATATATTAGATAATATATTGGTTAGATTAATCATATAATAGTTATTATATATTATTTATAATCTATTATTTTATTATATATATATATATAGTATAGTATAGTGGTATATAAATATATATATAAGTATATATAATTACAATAGTATAATATAATTCTTATACTATATATATTATATATATGATATGATATAATATATATAATCATATAGTATATATATATATGATAAAATAATACTATATATATATTATATATATATAGTATAACAAAATCAAAGGAGATATAATATTTTTTGTCGGAAATGTGGCTTGTTTATTAGTTGTGAAGGAGAAGCTGTAAGTATTGAGGGTCGTCTGAAAAATACGTAAGGTATCAAATAGAAACGAAAGCATATTCTGATTTTCGAAGCTTCGGGAAGCATAGGCGATGAGAAGTGGCGAATATTTGCGAAAAGTTTTTGGACGAGAAAAGGAATCTGGGAAGTCGAGTGGAGATCGAACTTAGAGAATGGGAGTTAGACACGTTTGTACTGCTAGTTGATTTTATAAATTAAATTTAGTCCGGCGGTAGTATAGTACTGGGGGGTACGTTCCCTTAAGATCCGACCCAGGGCGTAACCAATATAAAGAATGAGGAGGAAATAATAGTGTCTGCAGAAACTTTTAAAGGGGCGTATCGATGGTGCGGCACGATGCGGAAGCGGTTCGATAGACGTTTCGTGCGGGAGAACCGCGTACGTGACGTAAAGATGCTGCCGTTCTATTTTGAGTGATTGGTTGTACTTTGTGAGTTCTAAGCGAACTGCGCGACGATGGCATTTATTAGGAATATAAAAGAAAAGTACATAAAAAAACACGGTGGTTTGACGGAGATGTTATTTATTTCTCTCTCAGTCTAAATGGATGTTATTGTCTATATTTTTAAAGACTGTCGTCGGCACAACTTCTTTCCGAAAATTATTTGTTAATATATGGGTATGCGAAGCAGTACCAGTTATAGTGGGTAGGGTTGCACATTGTTCAGGACCGTATGGAAAGAGAATCTGTTGTGCCCGAGATTGAAGCGCATTGCTCCTCTTCAGTTATTTTTGCGTGTCCTAACACTGGAACGTGAAGAGAAAGATTTTTAACGTTGTCAAAAAAGTAGTTCTATGGATTAGTCTTCGGTGAGAACCAGTATGAAAAATGTGGACAGTGAGGCTTTGTCTACAACGAATGAGAACTGAGAGACTTGAAAATGGATATACAAGTGCTATGAATGTATGAGACAGCCCGACCGGGGTATGAACCTGTCGAATGTTCAGGATGTTTACCGGTTGTCCGTTGCCAGACCGAAATTCTTTATTGATGCAGTCTTTCTATTAGAAATAGAAAGATGGAATAAATTAGTAATAATTTGTAAATACAGTCCAAATTCCTTTTGTTAGGATCTCGAGTCATAACTAGTCCATGACCTTGGCAGGGTCAATTACGGGCGAATATTCGGTATGAAGTGTGTAGTTGGGTCCGCATGTAGTCGTCCGGACGGATAATGATCGAGAGGTACGTTAAGGGGTGTTTCTGACGAG
>JABUQX010099002.1:17500-22500 GCA_015478945.1 Trachelipus rathkii
GAAGTAAAACCGGAAGTAAAACCGGAAGTAAATTTCAGCCCTTCGACCGACGAAAAAAACCGCAGGTTTTTTTCGAAACAATAAAAATGAATAAATTAATAAATAAAATTAATAAATAAATAAATTAATAAATAAATTAATTAATAAATTAATTAATTAATACATAAATAAATAAATAAATTAATAAATAAATAAATTAATTAATAAATTAATAAAAATTAAATAAAAATAAATAAAAAAAAAAAAAAAAAAAAAAATTAAATAAAAATAAAAAAAAAAAAAAAAAAAATAATATATATAAAATATATATATATATATTATATATATTAAATATTTATAGTTATATATATATATATATTATATTTATATATATATATAATTATAAATATATATATAATATATATATATATATAATATATATATATATATATATATATATATATATATATATATATATATTATATATATTAATTTTTTTATTTTTATTTTTTTTTATTTTTTTTTTAATTTTTATTTTATTTAATTTTTTTTTTTTTTTTTTTATTTTTATTTATTTATTTATTTTTATTAATTTATTAATTTATTTATTTATTTATTAATTTATTTATTTATTTATGTATTAATTAATTAATTTATTAATTAATTTATTAATTAATTAATTTATTTATTAATTTATTTATTAATTTATTCATTTTTATTGTTGCGAAAAAAACCGCAGGTTTTTTTCGTCGGTCGAAGGGCTGAAATTTACTTCCGGTTTTACTTCCGGCCTGCAATATAGACGCTCTACTACTACTATGATACCCCGAAGCGTCATGGAGAATACCTCGTGCTAAGACAGGCATATTAAACAAACATGGTCATAGACGGTCTGCAAGTGCAAGCTCTAATTTGCTAAAACTACACAGTTGTTGATAAATTTCAGCAAAGAATTTACGATGTACCCTGTCAAGATGTGCTTCTATGCTCATAGATTACGGCCTCTTTTTGATATTCAACTTTATGTATTTTTGTCCTAGACCATGGGAATTTGTGTATCCTTGGTTTTTAGAGGTATGATCATGCATCAGTTGTGTGTGTATCAGTCGTCCTGTTCACTTTTTTGTGTATAACGAATGGTATGGGTCGGTTGGATTATATTCAGTACAGTAACTATATTTTATTTGAGTTTCTTAGCACTAGTGAACTGATCTTAGAGTGAACAGCATGGTGGCTATTTAATTTTTCTATCTATTCTTTCTAATTATTAATTTATAATTTTTACATTTTTGTTATCGTACTCACCTGGTGAATATAGTGTTGCAATTCATTCTATCTCGAAACACTATAATCATTTTCTTTTATATTATAATTATATATATTATTTATAATATTATATTATCTATATTTTTATATACTACTATATATATTATATATATTTTATATGTTTCTTATTAACTTATTTTATATATAGATTATATATATAGAGTATCTATAATTTTATATTATATATTATATTATATATTATATATTTTTTTTTTTACAATATGATTTTTTTTATTAATAAACTTAACTATTATATTATATACATTATTTTTTTTTTCCTTATATTATGTATGAACTACACTCTTTATTATAATAATTTATATATTTTCTAATTTTATTTTATTATTATATTACTTATTTTAATTATATTTACATTATATTATTTATTTATTATTTATTTTCTCTTGATACATCAACCAACGAATAGCTTCATACATGGATTTTCTACATCATTACACTTACTTTCTTCTATTTCACTACTCTATTATTTTTTTATTATTTTTTTATAGGTATGGCGTCCTCGTCCACTTCAACTGGTATTGAGTATACCTATATAGGTTTGTTATCTATTTATTTTTTATATTTGAGTTAGTATTTATATAACACTTATAAATTTAATTATATATGTATTTTTTTTTTTTTTGTCTATTATTATATGTCTAGTGTTACCACTTTTATTGTAAAACAGGAAAACACGGGACAATGAAAAGTGTTTGCAGGTAAATATCTATGAGCATACTAGGTGATAATTACTCATGGTGATAATATTAATATCAATATTTTAAAATCGGGTGGTTGATTCATTTTTTTGCTTCGAACCCTAAATTCGTAAGGTATTAGTGAGCTACACTATTCTGATAATTCGTTAAATTTCTCTTAAAATGTGTCGAGATTCTTTTAGGAGCTCGTTGGTGTCTGCTCTCATTAAGATAAGTGTGTTTTGTTCTTAATTAGGAAAGTAATGAGCACAAGAATATCATTCATGATTCTCCTATTCCTAGTATTCTTTTTTATTTAAATTTTATAATTTTTGAAAACTACCAACACGATGCAAAATAATTACCACAAAAAATATTATATTATATCAACTTTTTCTTAGCTAGGAAGAATTATTATTCATACTTCTGGTTTTTGTATGTTGATGGTGTGTGTTTTGATTTGTCTTTTTTTCTCTGCCGGCTTTGTGCTTCTTTATTGCGAATCTTATAAGAATTTATGGTTTATTAATAAATCTCTGAGTATCTATTTTCTCTTTCTGATCAAGCATTCAACTGATCATTTAACTTAATTTTCTCTTATTTTATATTTTTACAAAATTTGAATCTCATTTTTGATATTATATAGTCATTATTTATTAACAATATTTAGATTGGCAAACAGGAATTCTATTACTTATTATAAAGCCAGTTTTAATTTACAATGTCTGGACTCCACTCTCTGGCATCCTAGATGGTCAATTTGGCTGAGGTATTTAGCGTACAATTCGAGAACTTCATTCGTTGGTGCCAATCTTTACTGCTTAGAAAGAATTTTGTCTTAATCCATATATGTGCAACAAGAATCCATTATTAAAGTCATTTAATGCACAAGAGCTAATTGATAACACCCGTTAATAGACATCATTAATATGCTTTAATATATATCCAGCTCGCCGGACGTATCATGATATTGAACAAGTTCTTGCCTTGTTTATGTAGTTGTGTTCAGTATCCGTTCTTTGGTACTGTCAACTTTGCTTACATTTTAAACTCAGTTGCAACTGTAGTTCTGCATCACGTGTTTCTTTGTTCTACAGAGGCATCCGTTCAGTTGGTTTATCTAGTAGCCGATAAGGTCTGCTTTTTCGTATGCAGGTGCGAAAATTAGATAGTTTTAACTAGAAAGTTGGATAGTTATCGGTCTTGGTATGTTTTGTTTTTATTTTCTAAGCTTATTATTTCTCAATAGAGCTTTTCTTGTATCGCTTATTCCTTATATTATGTCTTATCATATGTTCTATAGAATGTTTACTGATGAGTCATGAAGTAGCTCAGTACCGTGTTGATGTAGCCACATGGTGACAAACTTTCCTATTTTTTATAAATTTGTGTTTTGTCGTTGTGGTTTTGCATCTTTGATACTCTTTCTAAAAACAAATGCAGAGGTGTATGAAGAGAAATAACTCTGGATCTTATTAGTAATAGTGTTCATTTACGACTCTCTTATATCGGAGGTTCTTGTTTATAATACATCATCTATGCACAAAGAGATATCTCAAATGGATATATAGCTCTCGTTATGGTTTTGAAGATCTGTTTAGAAATTACAGGTATACTAAATATACCACTCTACGTATATCATTACTTCTCAGTTCTTACTCTTTTGACACTTAAAATACTGAGTCACTGAGAATCTTTTTGGAAAATCTCAAGACAGGGCTTGAGTTTCATGAGTTCTGTGTGACATCTCTATTTAAAAAGTGACAAGTTATATTATTTTCAATGAATGGACCTAAATGTCAACTAGAAAATATGTCTTTGTATGAACAGCGAGAAATTAATACCTGTTTTGAAATAGTTTGAAATAGTATATTAGAAAGTTACTCTTTGCATAATTGGTCTACATAAAAGAGCTCTCAAACTAGGTCACGAATGCACTATGGTATTTTTATACGAAAGGGCATCTTCTTAATAATTTATTTAGACAGACTAATAATTTGTTTGAATGATCACATTACTTGCTTATTTGCCTTCCTGTCCCTTCTGCTAAATTTTTTTGTTTCATGAGTGGAGATGAGATTGGAAAATGCCACAACAACAGCAATTCGATTGCTTCCAAGACTTCGAAAGTATGTGGAAGAAGTTGGGGAATTGAAAAATTCAAAAGTGGTATAGAAGGTGAAATCATATTTAAAGGATCCCTTTTATTACATTGCAAAGTGTTTTTTTTTCCTACCAGTAGCTCGCAGTTGTAAGGATTTCTATGAAGTTTCAAACGTGGAAGACCCATTGACTCCCTTTCTTGTATGATGATCTCCGTCACTTAGTTAAAACTTTATGAAAAGAATCTAAAACCGGATAATTAATTGTTCAGCACGTCAAAAGTTTTAATGAAAATTAACTTTAAAGATAAAAACAATTTCCTAATGCAGAGAAAAATATGGACCTGTATCATACAGCAAAAGAGGGATTTAGGAATGCACCTCGAAGGCTTTAAATTTCAGAAATTTTAAAAATTTAGAGAGATTGTATGTTATTCTTGCAAGTACTTATCCAGAAGGTGTAGAAAGAAGTCCTCTTAAATATTCCATCACAAAGGCATTACATTGTTTGTCACTGAAGGTAATGCTTTCTAATAACTCTGAAAGAATTAATATGTGTTGAAAAATTTATTGATATCAAGCGAATTGATGGTTCGACGGCTGATATAATCAAAGAGGATTATGAACTTTTGATATCTAATTCCTATGTCCTTGAACTTCTGAAAAATTTTGATGAGAAGGAAGATAGACTCTATCAACTTTTCATTGAAATTTTAAAAATGTAAACGTTCAAAAAGAAACAAAAAACTTTGTAACACTGATTCTTTCTTTATTTCATGGGAATGCTTCTGTAGAGAGAGGTTTCTCGACAAACAAACATTGTCTACAAGAAATTTGGGTGAAGAGTTATTGCTGCTAAAAGAGTTATTGCTGAGGAAATGAAAAATACTGGAGG
>JABUQX010099003.1:0-2500 GCA_015478945.1 Trachelipus rathkii
GGTAGTCAGGCTAACGATACTCGGTGATAGTGATACCTATATCCCCTCTATATACATTACATCCTACAGACCTTTGAATAATTATCACAAAAAGGTTTGTCATATGCATATTATTACCTAACATAGATTATATATTACCAAGTTGTTTTCAGAACCTCTATATCATATCTTATAATTTATTTGAGAAAAATGACTGCCAACGCACTCCAAACATGATCTGAAATTAACTACTATGATAATATTTATAATATTTATACCAGATACAATACCTTAAGTAAATATATTGTTGAAACTAAACGTAGTTTCCTATCAAAGGGGTAAACTTAATTATATAATGCCTAGTGATGAATTGCATGCTAAAATTGAAAGAAATATCGCCAGACCAATATAAAATGCAAAAGAATTCAACAGAAATAAAGGCCGCATTACCTCATATCTGACTAGATGAGATATATCATTGCTAAATCTCATGATTATGAATAGGTTTCTATTTGGCTAATCTAAGCACGTATGGAAAGTCTTTATTATCAGAGGTAATCAAATGATAAAGAACATATCATCTAATATTATGAATGTAAATAAAAATGAAAAAAGCAGTATTGGACACACGCTTTTGGACACATGCCGGGAATATCATTAATTCCACACTTTAAAGATCGAATAAGATTGATCGCGCGAGCATATATGGATACAATAGACCAATGGTTAAAAATTTTCTATTCATTCATCTATAATGAGTTAAGATGTCACACAGGGAATTCTTACGCATTCATATTTTTATAATCAAGTGTGATGTTGAGCGTCTTTCAGTGGTGCATTCTCATTTACGATGAAAAGAGAAGCAAACTCTCCGCCTGAAAGGGCTCAGAAAGCTTTTGTTTTTGAAGCATAATTTAAGAATTATTAACTTTCAAGGCATTAATATACATGTAACCGTTTCCAATGGGTGGGGGTGCGGAAAGCGGTGGTAGAGCTGGAAAAGAGTTGGACCCAGAAGCTCTCGGCGCTCTTGTAACAGCGGTATATATAGCTGTATTAATATATATACTATATATATATATATATATATATATATTATTTTATATTATATAATATATATATATTGATATATATATATATATATACTATATATATATATTATATATATAATATATATATAGATATATATATATATATATATATATATATATATATATATAATATATATATAATATATATATATAATATATATATATATATATATAATATAAATATATATATAGAAGCTTTGATATCATTTAATTAGGACGTTTCGGGTTTATCCAAAACCCATCATCAGCTAAAACATAAATTAAAATTACAATAATATTTCACATAAGAAAATGTAAAATTAATAATAATAATAAATGATTAACAAGTAACAAAATTAATTATAAAAATAACAAATAATTAAAACAAAATAATGATAATAATAATAATATAATAAAATAATAATAATAATAATAATATTAATAATAATAAAATAAATAATAATAATGAATATATAAAATAATAATAATAATAATAATAATAATAATATAATAATAATAAAATAATAATAAATATAATATAATAATAATAATAATAATAATAATACATAATAATAATAATTATATAAATAATAATAATAATAATAATAATAAAATAATATATATAATAATAATAATAATAATAAAATAATAATAATAATAATTAATAATAATAATATAATATCTCACAATAAGAAAGAACCAATAGTAAGGGAAAATATAAACAATTTAAAAAATAAATTATATTAAAATTATAACCTATATTATATTACCTGTTTAGTTGACAGTCTCGGGAGGAATGTACAGAAATAACAAAAAAACGCTTATATACTAGAAGATTGGTTGGTTGTGTGTTGGTACATTTTAAAAAAATAAATATAAATATACATTTTGGCACAATAGTTAATAAAAATAATTACACAGTGAATTAAAGACGTGATTATTAAAAGATAAATAAAAAATTAAAAACCAAAATTAAAACAAAATACTTAATTGAGACCATCTGAGTTAAGTTGCGCTTGTACTATGTATATATATAATTATTATTATTATTAATTTTTTTTATTTTGATTAATTAGATATTGTTAGTCTTATAATCATTATTATTGATAATTAATTCAACATAATTTTTTAAATTTCATAATATTATTGTAATTTTAATTTGTTTTAGCTGATGGGTTTGGATAAACCCGAAACGTCCTAATTAAATGATATCAAAGCTTCTGTTCGTCTTTTTATTTCTTATAAAGTTGAGGTTCCCTAAGAACAAGTCTATTGGATCCAGTTATATATATATTATATTATATTTTATATATATATATAATATATATATATATATAATATATATATATATATATATATATATATATATATATATATATATATATGATTATTATATAGTATATAGGGTACGCTTTGCTAGATTGGTGGCTTCTTTTATGAGCAAGCACCCT
>JABUQX010099003.1:7500-25000 GCA_015478945.1 Trachelipus rathkii
TAAGTTTTTTTATTTTTAAAAGCTTTTTTCCAAACAGGGGACAGAACTAAATCGTTTGCCATATAAATATTTTACATCAAAATATTTACAAGTTTATTAAACGAAACATTATTTAAAAAAATATATGATGAAATAAATACAGTATACACCACAAATTAGATGATAGGTTGTACAGGAAAACATAAGGTCTAAACATATTGAACATTATTAATTTTAACATAAGTGTTTTCATCTTTTCCATTTCTAAAATCTGATTCAGAGAATAGGGAATTAAACAACTTTATTTTATTCTCTTATATTTAAAAAACCAATGTCCATTGTTCGAAACATTCCGAAGAGAAGTGTTGAAGATAAGTCCAGAAGTCGGTTTCCAATTTCACTGAGCCGAGTTCATTACAGGCGAATATACCTAAAAATCTTCTTTCGTCTTGAAAGGCATTTAATATTTTTTCTTCATCCATCTTTAATAATTCAAGATTATATTTCGTACTCTATCAATCTCGATGATTTGAGGATGTTCCAAATACATCAGAACTGAGATTGGGGATGTCAAACTTTGTCCAAATTTGAGACACAGCCCTAATGTGTTCCTTTTCTTAGGATATTGAGATGAAAAGCATTACAAGCTGAAAGATCAAGCCCGTGAGATCGTAGCATATAAATTATTGTTTTCAGCATAAGTCTTGAGATCAACACCTGTACCGTTATCGCTGCAAGACACAGTATTGGCTATTAATTTCGTAAAAGGTCGAACATTGAGAATGTGGGATCTTCGTATGCATCTCATAACTCACGACCGTATGGTTGGACCATTCACGTGCAGACTACTTCTCTAAGTTCGAAATGGTAAATTTATAATGTAGAACTTTAAAACTAGCTTCCAGAATAGCCTCGTGTTCTAACAATCCCTATATTACTTTCTGAGGTAAGCAACATTGAACGATGTAAGGTCATAAGGTGCCTGGTATAGTGAATTCGAAGAGAAACAATCTGTATTAGTAATTGCGTGAACAGGTTAATACTAATCAAATTAGATTCTCTTACACTAATCTGCGTAGGATTCACGGAAAAGAGATCCAATTCGCTCTTACAACAGTTGGGGACTGGAGGGGTGGAGGAAATACATACCTCATTAAGGATCACAAATACGAAGATGTATGAATTAGAAAAGTTGTTTTGAAGATGCCATATGGTCATCTATAGTAGGTTTGATAATAAATAGAAGACGTATCGATTGCTGGGATTGTGGTTATGGTTTCACCTCCTCTTCTGAAGGGTTATCTGTGAGACGAACACACTTACGCCACCATGCATAGGGTTGAAACTGGAATGTTGTTTAAATGTGTAATTACAGGACGCCAAGATTTTAAAGACCAAGTTCCATTGCCTCCTCCTTTGGTTTATTACAGCGAAATATCTGGTCTTGGACATATACAACTTACTATGAATTTATTATTAAAGACAGACTAAGTACATCCAAGAGATTGTATAACCCTCGCTTATAGTAAACTTTCAATGTAATATTCGAACACCTTCACGTTTCTGTAATATGTAAACTGGCAGTTTTTAGTAATTTCAAAAGTGTTTTTTACAAAATCAATACTTCTATAAATCATGAATGCAAGCCCTAAGGACTGGTTACATTCTCTATACTGAAATCCAGATTTATGTCGGTTGATCCAGCGTCAAAATATGTCATGGTCAAACACCTATGGTATTTCCATAGCACTGTATTTAAAAGTGAAGATATTTTTTTTCAGGAATGTAGAATCCATAGAGGAGTAAGGTAGCGTTAAATAGAAATGATCTTCGGAGGTCATGAATTGTTTCTTAATTTCCCATGCACGTATTTACGAGCTAGACTCTTTATACTACTGGAGCTTCTTTCGTATATGTACTTTACACACAGCTGTTCCATCTGTGAATGGATAAGGGTTCCCTTTGACATCTCTTATATACACCCTTATGGTTCTAAGTTGAGGATTATTCAAAGGTATATAGTGTACACTAGGAAAACTTATAACTCTGATATCCTTAGGAAAATGTATCACTCTTAGTAACTGTGCTTTAGTGTTTCCAACATACTTGGGTTTCACATATCAGTGTAAACATATGCTACGCCAGGGTCATGTAACATCTTTGAAGGGTCCTACAAATGTATGAGTCATCGTGTTGTTTTCGCTACAAGCTTATCTATATACTCTTCCATAGTGGGGATATAACGTATTAATTCATTTAGAGATGATGGGATATCGTTAATTCTCAATATTGTGTCATCACGTAAGTAATTAAATTTAAAGTATGGAAAATAAAGAAACTTCTATCTTTCAGGTTTACTTGAGCTTGAGACTTTAAGGTGATTAACACATTGTCTTCGTTGAATGTTTTATTAACTAGAAATACTAAATCTTTACATATACGACTTGATCCAAATTGTTTGTTTAAGTCTATGAACACATCGGTAAGAGATTTATAGAGACCACGGTTTATTAAATATCTTTCAAAGAAATATTCTATGTCAGTCTCTCGATAACCCTCATATCTGTGTTAATTTTTAACACGTTTTTAACATTTTCACACTTCTAAAATATTACAAAGGCAATATGTGAATCAGGCCATCATTCTCGATATGGCCCGCGTTCCAGTATCATTTCGCATACCGCTACTTCATTACATTTTCTCTTCTCGAAGCTTTAATAGTTTCAATAACTCTGTAGTAAAGGTCTGATATTTTATTTCCAAGGATGTAGGCCCATAGAAGCTGAGACGCAACGTTAATAGAATATCTTTAACTCTCCATGTTCATTAAAAGTAACTGATCAATATTTTTTAATTTCATCTTAGATTTATATAAACTAATTAAACTTCATAGCGTAACCCACCAATTTGACAGATACTGTTTATTTTACAACTTCCTTTAGATCTAATATTTTTCTATTTTATATTCGTGACTCTTAGGATCAAACAGTATTTTCTGTATTCTTGTTTATAGAAACTTCTTTTATTTTTTTCACCAATCTAAATCCCAGATTGTATAACTGTTAACCCGTCTCTCTTCGAATTCTCTCTTTTTTTTCTTTTTTTTTTTTACAGTTGTCACCAACCACTCACGGCGAAGCCCTATTCAAAGGAGGGGGTGTTGCCACGCCTCAGAAGTACCAACTAACGCCAATTACGCCATATGAGCACAGACGCAAGGCTTTGAAGTGCAGGAGATTAAATTCATCAGGAAACACAGAAGATGGAAGAGAATTCCACAGAACAGAAGTGGCTGAAAAGGAAGCACCGCAGCGAACTAGCCTTGAGTTGCCAATATCCACACAAAACTCATGCGGAGACACAGCATCCCTTGTGCTACGAGGACGTCGTAAAGGTGGGGGTACGCGAGTACGCGAGTGACAAGTTCCCTAGAGCACCTGACGCTGCGGTACCTAGAAAAGAGATAAAGCACCAATATCGCGCCGCAAAGATAGAGGGTCAAGTGAAGTGGAAAGTACGGACAGTTTATAAGTCTTTTGGGCTTTGACTCGACCCTGTCGCAAAAGGCCGGGGTGAAACCAGAGCCCCCCCCCAGATTCAAATATGAGAGCAGTACTCTCATACAAGGGCGGATGAGGCCCTTGTATAGCTTTGAAGCAACTGAGAAGAGAAAAAAGTCTCGCAGTCTAAAACAGAACCCCGCAGTTCTTTGAGGCCACCCAAGCAACCGTTGTGATGTGGAGTTTTCCAGACATTTTTTGTTTATGTTTAGGCCAAGGATGTTTATATTGTCACAGGAGAGACGAGAGAACCGTCGAAAAAGAGATAAGGAAAGTTGGGAAGGTGTTTTTAGAGGGGAGATTTTAGAAAGTTGAGTTTTTAAAGAATTAATTTCACCAAGGTTGAGACGACCTACCGGCAATCCCTATCAGATCAGGAAGAAAATAAAATCGGAAACGCTTAAGCGAGGGCAATTCCTAGAGTCAAAAAAAGAGGGAGCAGAATTGGAATGAGTTGACGAATGAAGGGTCGAGTCATCGGCACACGAGTGGATAGAGGTTAGATGTGCAGCGTGAGAAGATCATTAAGAAAAGTAAGAAAAAGTAGGAGATAAGACAGAACCCCGAGGAACACCACAATTAACTAGAAAAAGAAGAAGAAGTCGACCCATCAAAACAAACAGTGAATTATTGACGATTTGAGAAAGCTTGACAATACAGTAAGAAAAGAAGGAAGGCAAACCCAAAGGAGGGGACGCCTTGGAGAGAGTTTAACGCAAGCTAATCACCGGTCAAATGCTTTGGATATGTCAAGCGCACCACGCAAGTCTCCCGTAGTTCCTAAGGGCGGAAACCATAAATCAGTAGATAGGAAAGTATATCGCCAGTAGCCTCGAGCGCCGAAAGCCATAATGGCGATCTGATCGGAAGAATGAATGAGATTCCAGATGATTCTAAGAAATGGAGAGTTGAGAAGGGTCTTCAAAGTCTTAGATAGATATACAAGTGAGACTTAAGGGCGAATAGTTAGAAGGATCCAGAGCGGGCTAACCTTTTTCCGGAATCGGTTGGACATGTGCGTGCGTGCTTAAAACACTGAGGGAAAGTGTTTGTATTGAGACATAGAGAATAAAACTTCTCTTGACCACCCAGCTTCGTACCCTTTTCTGAAATTTTCATCAGTCTTGGATACTCTCACATAATCTCCAACCTGTGTTATCTTTTATTTTGCTCATTGTGTTACTAGATACAGAAAGGTTTTATCTTCGCTCATCTTTAAAGGAGTATTCTAGGTGTTCTATGAAAAGACCTATTATGGAGTTTGCCAGGTTCTTGGTAGTAATATCGAAATATTAAATGTATTCATCTTCGTAAAAATACCTATGTATTCTTTCTTTTATAGTTCTCTGCACTCTTTCAACTATTGCCGGGTTTTATTAACTGAAAATGTGTTGTAGTACCGCTATATCATACTCTGTAATATTTCTTGAAACTCTTTACACTAAAAGTTCTGTACCATTATCTGTCCTCATCATTTGAGGAATATCTGCCATCTTCCATTTATAATTCTCTTACTTGCAGGGCCACAGTTTTTGACTTTTTAATCTTTTAAAGCCTTTAACCCATAAGTACCTGGAATATACATCTATCACAAAAAGAATGTACTGATACCCTTCATTGTAAGATTTATATTTTATCATTTCAGTCAAGTCTAGTTGCCAGACATTATCTAAGTGAGGGGCTATGGTTTTTCGCGTTGGAAATTTTTTTCGTATAGGTTTATGCAGGGTAAAAGCATCTTCACCTTCTAAATATTTTTTCAATTCTTTTTTATTAATATGAGGAAACTTTGAAGCGAACCTTGAAAAGCCCCCGTAACTGTAAGGTTGTTTCACATCAAAGTAATATTTATCGACCGCCTCCTTAGCCTCCATGACTCACAATGACAATAACAATAAAAAACATATTAATTTATACTGAAAGGGGATATAAAAATCGAATTTCTATATTTTATTTTTAATTACAAAATAATATTAAAACCTTATGGCTATATGAACTATTTTTAAATTACAAACAGAACAACCTAAAAAACATAGTTAATGTATACAGAGAGATAACATAGTTTATATGAATTATTTTAAATTACAAAAAATACAACGCTATGAACATTGTACAAGTAATAATTAGGGAGCTAAACTATTTGAACGGTGTTGTGTTTTTCCTTAATTCTGCCTGGGCCTGAAACGTGATGAGTTCAATTTAAAGTCTTTAAATCTACCGGCTGCAAAAGAAAGACCAGAAGGAAACTCGCAACCTATCTAGGGAACTTTTTGGAATATTATTCAAATCCTTCCACCATTTGTTTATTCTGGATTAAAGTTATCGGAAAAATTAATAGTCTGAAGTTCATGTTTGATCCTGTTCCAACCTGTTACGAGATCCTTCTTCCAATTACGCGAGAGATCAGATATTAAATCAACAATATTCGAACCATCAACTGTTTCTCCGTCAATAATGATTTGACCGATATCGTTCCATGAAATATGGTCTTTTAAAATATTATATAGAACTAAAACAGTTTTTTACCTCTCATTGGTAAGCTTTCCTCCAGTACATGTTTAAAATTATCTTCTCTTTTCACTTCAATCTTAGTATCTGATGCTAGAGGTGAATCTTTCTTAGGTGAATTACCTAATAAAGCTTTTAGATCTACTAATTTTTGTATAGCGTTTTGATATAGGATTCTTTTTTCATGAACGTTAACGTCAGAGTTTAATATTTGACATAATTCCCTCTCGTAATTATTTATCTGCTCAACTTTCGGATCATATAAACTCAAAGGTTGCTGTTGGAGCAACTTGTGATAAGGATAATAGACAGGTTAAGCAGTCTGAGTGGTTTGAATTGATGGTGTACTTCGAACTATTGTTGTTGCTGTTATGTCGAGTATTAGTTGTCGTGTTGTTGTTGCGTACTTGTTGTTGTAACGTTTAGTTCTTTCGTTGGTCTATGTAGCATGTAGAGGATTACAGACTACATGCTATATTATAATTCATATACCATCTACACTTCAATTTATTGATCTGACCCACACACTTACCGTACCATTCATATGAGACAAAACCACTTGGTTTATCAAAGGGAGACGACATATAACACGGAAAAGACGTAAGGAGAGTAAAAGCAACGAACAAAACCATATCAACACGCCTTTTTGTAAATAGCTTGTTTTGTGAATGATGTTAAAGTTTTCTTACGGTTAACACGTCATGTTCTTGGTTTGTAAGTGATGTTTTCTAGACGAGTGCAGCTATGTACCGTTCCATGAGTGTCTATTTAAAAGGCAACATTTCCTTTATAAAGGAGATTTAGCGCATATTCAGCTATACATTGTAATAAATTTGTCATCTTCACAGATCAGTTTTAGCGTTTTTCAGAGATTCAAGTTATCTTAGAAATGTGTGTTCTCATCAAGCCAGGATAAATGATGATGTTACTAGAGGTTACTCATTATTCAGTTGTATGTAATATTATTTCTGTCTCAACCGTCGTTAGGGCAGAATATTTTTGACCGCACAAACACTCTATGCAGTCTTCAATATGGTAGATGAATGCTCACAGAGGTGAAATCAAACGGTGACGTTGGGGCGAGGCGGCAGAGAAGGGGGTAATCAACAAAGATGTAACTTCGTTAATACTTTTAGAACTCTCTTACTGCTGAAGTAGGGACATTTGGGGGTAGCGCACAACCAGTTGACTTGACTCATATCCCCTTCTTGACCGAACCAAGATTAACATACGTGTTTTTAAAGACACATCACGCATTTACTTATTCTAATGAAAGATACTCTGCGTTATAAAAAATACAGTGATGTTTAAATTTAAGTTAGCATAATAATACAGTATATAATGTATTAATATAAGAGCTATCCTATCTGCACTCATATAAGAGCTATAATATAGGCATTCATGTTTTATTGTGGATTTATGCATGCATAAATCGTCTCACAAAGTAGTATCTTATGAAGTGTTATCACTATGACTAGAAATCTTTGAAGAGTTTTTATTTATATGTCAAAAATAACCCTCATTCGTGAAATAAGAATTAATTATCATCTTGATGCAGTTATTTAATAACCTTTATTCTTGGTACAAACCACTTGGATAGCCAGCCATGTAGTGATTACTAGTTTAAACATAGCTGTTTATGCTTCGAATATCGACGACCTACGTCTTTTAGTAAGGTATTAAGATTAATCAATAAATAAGAGTTTCACACCTTCCATTACCTGTATGGAAGCTAGAATATCACAAGTAACACGTATGGCTATGAGAATACAAATATGGAACATCATTAAGGCTTATATCATAACTAGGACCGTCCATCTGAAGTTAACACCTGACACTAATTGGGTATTAACGGGTACTTTCCAGTGTTTATATCTCATTAGATCATTCAGATCAACATGTGATGGAAGATAAAATCTTTCTAATGATTAAATGGGTAGTGAAGGGAGCGAGGTAGGAGGACAGTTTTTGATATTACTTGAGATTTAACTTGAATGATTATTTAACTGTTTTTAGCGGTCTTTCTAAATAACAATATTAAGGATATTAATATATATATATATAGTAATATATATATAATCAATTTTTATATAAAATAAATATTAACTTGAAGTTAAATGAATTATGTATTTAATGTATTAAATTACGAATAAGATCAATAGATCCTAAAAACAGGGTTAATGAATCCACTAGTAGTTAGCTATGGGGAACGTGAGACATAGTTATTTGATTATTAATAGATTTATATATCATGATTTAATCTGATTAGGGTCATGTATAAAACAACCATTTTTCTTCATTTAATGGTGGTAATCAACTACTAGAAAGTCAAATAGTCTAAAAAGTGTTCTGATCTATATAGAAAAATCAATAGATATTTAATGATATATATATCATAATAATAGATCACTAGAGTGGGTAGGATACAAGGGAGTGGATATAGGTAGAAGGGATGAGTATTTGAATTTACTAGACTTTAAGGGTGATGTTAAATAAACATAAACTAATTTTAATAAAAAATATTATTTATGAACTCATTAGATTAAATAGATTCAAGTATAGATCATATATCACGGTATTAGAGACAAGAAAAGTGTGGATGGTATTGTTGTGTGGTTATATAAATTGATTATAGGATTTAATCTATGGTAACTTTATAGGTATGGTACAATATAAACATCATAGATGGTGTCGTTACGCCCTGTCCGAGCACCTACCATCTTATCAATAAAAGGACTGAGAATCTTGTTAAATGAAAGAACATACAGAAAACCAATAAAGAACTCGTTCGGTAGCAAAAAACAGTAAATTGAATCTGTATAAAATGACTTATAATTTTTTTGTATACTATACTCAACAAGTGTAGACGCTCTCGATAATTCAGACTGGACACAGCTAAGCTATGTGAACACCGAAAAAGACTACGATAAAAAATGTAAAAGTGTATTTTTAATTCGAGAAAGAGAAACAGACTATAATTATTCGTATATTATTGGCGTTATCATCAATCATTTGTTCGCCGAGTTCGAAGAAGTCGTCGAGACTGCAGAGCACAGGGCTGCATGACATAACGTCTAACTACCAAGTGACATTACAGCATTGAGTGGAAGTGCTACTCTATAAAGCAATCATTAGTCGATCTGAGTTTTAATCTATAAGAATTATCTCTTATAGGTGGGGCCCGGGCCCACACTAAGGCTAGCTTTATATTTTTGACAGCACGACCAGCCCGCAAAAGGATATATTATTATACATAAATATTTTTTACTATTACCATACATCGCACTAGAGTAGGTATAGTCCAGCACCTATAGAGAGGATGTACCGAGTAATGTTCAAACTTCACTCGTTCGAGATTATGTCTGAGATGAGCAAACTCTTCCCAGATATAAATTATAATATATATTATATATTATATTATGTATTATATCCGACCGACTCCAGACTCCACTTTCCTCTTCAAAAATAGAAATGCAACTATACACGTGAACACAGGAGTATTTATCAAAATCAACCGTTTTCGAAAACTATTCTTTTAGTAATTGAGTCCCCATGTCCGACCTTACGGGCGAAATGCAGAAACGTAATCTCGTCACACAGCATGAGATTATCGTCATCATTATGAGGAGCCTCTCCATATTAAAGCCAAATAATTTATTAGAATTCGATGAGAAATCCTATTACGGATATTTATAGTCATAGTATAATAGTATATATATATATTAATAGTATATATATACATAGTATACGTTATTAATAAATAATAATAAGATCTGACATCTGAGAATTGATAATAACTGAGTGTAGTTATATCCGTAGTAATTATAAATAATCTATAAAATAAGGAGTTAATATTATGCTAAAAATATAATATAGGCTGACTATTAATAATAATAATTATAATTAATAATTAATAATAATAATTATAATAATAAAAGATAATAATACATAATATAAATAATATTATTAGATAAGGATCAAGAATTGTTAACCCATACTTCTCTAGTAGTATATTAGGAATCGTATGTTAACTAATGCAGGAGTGCAGTAGTGGTTGAAAGAAAAGAGTCACAACAACAACAACAATTAATCAATAATAATAATAATACATCAATAATAATAATAAAATCGAACATCACTGTTGATGGGCCTGCCATGTATAGGAGTAACCGTACATTTCATTCCGAGAGAGATGGACCAGCGTTCCTCTAAAAGAGTATAGCGAATAGTCACCTATGTGAAAGGCGTCCAAGGAATCTCGGGTCTAGGGTAGCGTAACCAACCCTACTTTTTTTTTATATTGCCTATTTTTGGGCAACATATCCTTAGATGTAAGCCTTCATGAAAAACTCGGCTCATAACCAGTGTTAATACCTAATAGAGAAATAAATAACAAAGTTTCAAGAACAGAATTAGCTTTAACATGTTATCTTCGAGTCCAATAGAAGTTTGGGAAGCGGTCTACGAACAGATTAATCCACATCCACAATTCGGTGATTTGGTTTTTATATTTGTCAGAATGAGGTATATTGTTGTCATGTCGGTTTGTAATTTGGTAGTCTAGTTCTAAAGTAATTTATTTAGTAGTGAGTTTTGTGTATATATTTATATTAGGGATGTGGATATATGTATTTTATATTGTTTTAATTCAGTTGTGGTTTGATAAGAAAAATTATGACTCAAGTTTAAGTCACAACAACGTGTGATTATATTTAGCTTCTTGCCAAAATGTATGGTATGCACTATATTATCGAAAACTTATCGGATAAAATCTATATATGAACTAATAATCATTTACATAGAAAATTATTTAATTCTAAATAATAATTTATATTATATTATTACTATTATGTGTTTTTACAATTTTGCTATTCTATTTTGATCAGTATAAATTTATTCATTAAACTACATCAAATAAATTTAATTGAAAGGTTTTAATTAGATTATTATGTAAGTTATTAAGTGATTAATCACTCATATTCGGTGGGCTATTAAAGCATCGGTTATGGGGGATTTTTTTTTATTTTTTGAGAAAAAAAGTCACCATTATTACGAGGATTGGTGTTCTTTTTGTATTTTTATTGATTTTTTATTGATTTTCTTGTTTTCTTTTTTTGTTTGTTGTTTTTCGGTCTGTTTGTTGATTATTCTTTCAGGATCTTCCGAGGTAGTACGTCGACTGCAGTCGTAAATTATAAAAATATTCAAACTATATTATTATCAATACTATACGTACGGAGTATTAGCTAGAATATTATATATTATGATCCAGGATAATTAAGTACGGTATAATAATTTAAAGTATATATTATTATAATAATAATGTTTGTTATATAATTATCTATATATATATCTAATACTATATATATATTATATAATTATATATATACTATCCAATTTATATATATTATAATATTATTAATTATATATATATTAAATATATATTATATACTATTAGTATTATATATATATATATTATATTATATTAAATATTAAAGAGACAGATAAGAACGACGTCAGAATCAATTCTAGAGTAGCGTCCCGCATTCATACCTCAGTAAAAAATTTAGAATATAACTGAAGTAATTTTAAAAATATCATTAAATTGTAGATTTAATTGAAATAGTAATTTTAAATCTAAGAAGCCCTACATGGGCCTACTACTGTTCCACAGTCAATAAAACAATTAATTAAGAATAATTATAAGATCATAATTATTAACAAAGTCACACATTGAGGCCCCTACTATAGAATGTTCCCAGATCTAACCATATATAATTATATTGCAAAATAAGAGTGAATAATTAAATTTACAATGAAATAAGTATCACTGCTATGGGCCTAACTAACTGTCCCAGTCCAGATGATATACGGCCCGTTTATTCAGTCTTGCAGTATGATTATTTAAAGAATACCTTAAATGAGGTAGAGAGCTGCGATAGCACCTACTCTGGACCTCCTGCAAGAACTACTTGTTCAGCCACCCCACCGTACTACCTATCAATCCTCTACACCTAAAGATTCTGATCACATACCGCATATTGAGTAACTATATAAATCTATGAAAGTCCGCTCATGGAGTAACTCTATAATTATAAGCATTGGTGAGAATTCTTCCAGTACAACCAAATAAAATAAAAATTTACTTCAGAATATACAAAAATACATTTAAGAATGCACACTGATTGGCGCTACTCTTAAGTTTTAAGAGTATAGGAGAATAAAGTTAGTTGCAGATTTATAACTTAGAGAGATATATGTTTTAAGAATACGTAGTTGGGCCTATTTCAGATCACGCGGAGTCCCAGATGTCTCTGACTAATTCTATATTTACGACGTAAATAAAGTAGATACACTAATTGGAGAAAAAAGAGATACATATTACAAGTACAGACCCCGTCTATTGCAAAAGGTGTGATCCTACACCATTCACTGTTCGTAGGAGAAGCTTCTCCTAACGCATACGTTGATTGGAATAAATCATAAATTTAATTAACGTACCAAGATTAAACACATAGTGGAATTCTTTATCTGATATCCGTGTATCAGACTATTTGTACTATCTCTCTCGATGAACTATCGCTTCTGAGTCCCTTTTCATTAAGAGATCATGTTCGGTCAGAAATTCTAAACCCAATAAATAATTTATAATGTGAAGCACTCGACGTGAAGCAACGGAGCTTGTCCCTCCTTTAGAAAGTTCCCAGTCCATCCCGCCGACATGAAATAGAAGACCATTATAGAAATTGAACGTTGCAAAGTCAATAATTTGTGATTTTCTGACAAAAATATAGATAATTATCATGTCAGTAATTTTATATAGGAGAAAGGATAAAGTTGGCGTTATTTATCATTAAGAAGGTACTCTGTGTCGTGACTCATCTTGTGGGATTTTTTATTGGCTCGGTATTGATATTTCTTCTGACCGTCTCAGCAGTCATTGATTCTCGATTCCCATCCAGGCCACATGTCTAAACTTAAGTTTTAAACCAGCTTTTAACAAATGATGGTATCAAAAATCTAAATACAATACAGAATAAAGCATAATATCAGAAGCCGCAAGAAAATTGGGTCTTGTTTAGTGCTCTAAGAATTGTACTGAGATAAAGTTCGGGCTATAAGCATCACTCGCAGTCAAATCGTTTGCACAGATATATTGTAAAATATATAGTATATCTATACTCATTCACATTCCTTGATAGCGTATTTACATTAATGGTCATTCATATGGGCTTGGAGAGTATCCCCTACTTATAGAAAATGATATATATATACTATTATATAGATAGCTAGCTATCTTGGCATATTTATTCTGAAAAATTATATATATAATATTTATCTATATCTATATATTAATTTAAATTATTATGGTCGAACGCCTCTTGGCATAGAGGGCGATCCAAAATGCGACTTTTTAATATATTATTATTCACTTAATTATATATTATTTTTGGTTGAACTGGGAACATAGTGTACGTAGGTACCGCATGATTAGGCTTCTTATATATATTATATTATTAAATATATATATTAATTAACTATATCTTAAAATAATTATATATTATGACATGATTAATAAATATTATATTATATTTATAAAATTATTTCTTAATTCTTTATATTATTTATTTGGTAATGTACATACCGAGACATCTTAATTAAGAAGGGTAGTGCATCAAAATGCGGCTTCTCAATCTCTAAACTATATCTGATTTTTGGCTCAGCCGATAATTCCATAAGATGAAACTATCGCTACCGCACACATACAAAGGGATTAAGCGGAGGACTTGCTGCCTAATAAAGGACGAATCGGCTTTTTTAAGTATTATTCTTATTTATAATGAGTTTGACTGGGACATATTTTAGAGGGATCCTTGTGGCTTAATTATTATTTGTTAATTTTATTAATTTTGGTTTGACCTTGGTTTTGGACGTCCTAGATAAGAGCGCATACGGCTCTCTTAAGTTATTATTAATTATTGTATTATTTATTATAGGTTGACCTGGGAACTTCTAGAGGGGCCAATGCGGTTGGCTTCTTAATTATTTAATTTTTAATGGTTGACTGGGACACCGTCCTAAAAAGGACCATGGCGGCTTCTGTATTAGTTCTTATTTTATTCATGGTTTCTTGGGACATTTCTAGAGGGGTAATGCAGCTTCTTAAATTATTAATTTGAATAATTAATTAAGAAGCCTGCATTAACCTCTCTAGAATGTCCCACGACAACCATAATAAAAGAATAGATAAGAAACAGCATGGTCCTTTTTGAACTGTCCCAGTCAACCAATCAAAATTAATAATTTAAAAAGTCGTATTGCCCCTCTAGAATGTCCCAGTCACCCATTAATAATAAGTAATAATTTAAGAAGGCAGGATAACTATCTAGATGTCCCAGTCCGACCAATGAGAATATAGCTATAATAATATCATAATATATATATAAGGCCTATATATATATAGTATATATATATATATTATATATATATTATATATATATAAGTATATATATAATTATATATAGTATTTATAATATAATTCATTAATATACTATATAAATTATATTATTAGTATATATAGACTGATATATATATATGATTATATAAATATATATATAATATACTTACTATTTATATATTAAATTATATATATAATATGAAAAATACGCTCAAATATCAGATATATAATTAAATAATTAAAATAATAATTATAGAAACCGGAATATGTGGACGCCTCTAGAATGTCCCGTTCAACTCATAATAAATAAGAATAGTACTTAAGAAGCCGCAATTGAACCCCGTTCTAGAATTTCCCAGTCAAACTATATAGAATAAGAAAATACTTGAGAACGCAGAAGACGCCATGGTCCTTGATTTAGGACTGTGCCCCCAGTCAAACATAAAAATTGATAATTCTGAAGAAGCTCGGCAACTTGGTTCCCGTCTCATGATGGTCCCCAGTCGATATGAGATGATCCCAATAATAAATACATAATAAGAATAATATTTAAGAACAGCCGCATGGGCCTTATCTGATAACTTCACGCCTATCGTTATCGCTGCTCAAAAAATCTATTCTCCTCGCTTTGCTTTACGTTGCTCTCTCCAAGCTTATCTATTTCTTTTTTTAATAAGGGTGCTGAAATTGTAGAACAATAGTTCAAATACTGGCCTAACGATACCGTCTGTTATCGCACCACATTATACAAAACCAATATATATACTACTAGTCTGGCATCTGGCATTATTATTTTCAGGATTTTATTCTTATAAGATAACCCAAGCTCTGGGTTCAAATTCTTACAATGGAAACAATGATGAACAGGCGCGGCACTAAAAATGAGTGTACAGTACTTCACGGCGTATACAATGCCAATGTTTTGTTGAAAATTGAAAAAAAAATATATATTAAAACTTCATACATAGATCGATAAAGGAATAAGTTTTTATTTTAGAGGTTTTTTGATTTCTATTGAAGTTAAATCCTTAAAATGGACAACAAAAATAAAAAAAAATTACATAAAAGGTATAAATAAATATAAAAAAACTCAAAAAAAATCAAAACCCTCAAAAATCATGGATTTAATGTATATAAAACAATCAAGTGAAAAGAATTCAGTTGATTTTTTTAATTTGATTATTTTTGTAATCTTAAATAACTTCAAGCAAGCGCGGAAAAAGCTGGCATTCTATCTTAATTACTGCACGTTCAACAGTATAGACTCCGTCCTTATATTTTGCATTCCGAGTCGAATCAGAAATTCATTCAGATAATCAATAATTATAAATGCAGTTGCGCTTCGAGTAATGTAATATTTTTGATGAGCTGAGTAGTGTTTTCAAACCGAGCGTGGTCCCTCTCAATTTTTTAGAGGTTTCAAGCGCCATTTTTGGAGGGCGTCTTACCAGACATTTTAATTTTGATGGGCTGATGTGATTCTTTTTTTTTGAATTAGAACATCGCAACAAAGATCGGGAGAGAATTGATGACAGGGTGGGATACCAGTGAACACTCTAGTTCAACGCTCGGCCGTTCGCACGACGTGTGTCGAGATAGTGGAGACATATCTAGGAAATTTGGTAGTGTACATAGGTATGTCAGATTCATTCAAAGCCTTCTGGACGCGACGCGGGATCGTTCGAGAGATCCCAGTCTTAACGATCATGGACGATTTTCTGTGTCACCTCTGTCTTCTATTTTCAGATATGTTAGCAAAAAGAGCTGCAATCGAATTTTTGTTGGATTTTTTTCCTTACGTTTTTGTTAAAAATGTACAAATTTTTGTGCTAAAAATTAGAGTTCAGATTCATAATTTTTAATAAGCTCCCTACCTGCCCTTGCTGTGTTGTTTTATTAAGAACCACTACATTGATCGTGGGCCCACGAGTTACTATACTAAGAGACATATGTTGAGGTGGGTGTTTCCGATGTATAGATGATAGGTTAAGTCGCCGCATAGTCAATCTGGATCGATCAGAGACAATACCGATGAATACTCAAGTCCGATGTCGCCACGTTTATTGTGGGCTAGAGATTCGCGATCGGTCATTCAGTTTGCAGAAAACCTCAGTGCACGCATCACGTAGAGTAAAGACGGTGGACTACAGCACGTAGCGAACTTCGTGGATTGAGTTCTGTCGGTACATAATGGGAGGCAGGATAGCGTCTATGCGTGACTAGCGTAGGATTGTAGATAGTGTTGTCGTAAACCACGAGTAGTAACGTGTTGCAAGTCTTCGAGCGCGATGGTACACCATTTTACGCAGTAGTGGGTGCACGGATAGTACGCAAGACGGTACAGGAAACGCGACTCGCTGTAATGAGCGAAGTTATGGCCTGAAGTGTGAAGTTAATGTATTGTAGGTCGCTCTCATGTATAGGTGTGGAGCATATTAAGTTAGACTTCGAGGGTTTTCGTGACGCTAGATCGTATGATCACACGCAGTTTTCGGTTGATCTTAACTCTCTGCTCTTTCGAGATTCAGCCTCCTGCATCGGTGAAAAGCTTATAAAGCGTTGATTGATATTTACAACACACATTTTATTTCCCGACACAAGGTGATAGGATACGAAGATAGCATGAGTCTGAACTGTTTGTATGTTTTACGGATAGTTTATTTTTTCCATGCAAACGCTAGTAAGTGAGCTATCGCACGTCAACAAAAAGGTGCAAGTGAGCTACGAAAAAAGCGTAGAACTGGCAAAGGAAAAATGGATAAGCATAAAAGATTATTCGTGAAATAATTGGAGATTTAAGATATGGACACGAGGGGCTAGGAGAAATTATGTGTTTATAAATATGCAAGCAGAGAGGGTAGGTGGGATTATCGGCTGGGCACTAGATGCCGCGGTGAAATCCTAGTCTCTCTGATAGCAGTCTGCTGGTATAATAAAACATAAATATATCATAGGGAAAAACTGAAAGGGATTAATAGCTGAACCTAAGTATAAG
>JABUQX010099003.1:27500-30718 GCA_015478945.1 Trachelipus rathkii
TTTATACTACATTTGCTCGATAACGCGGTTACACATTCGGAAATTCAAAAATAACTTCGCCAATGAAAATTTTGGTAATTTCAAATTTAAGCGACTTCCATAGTAAATAAACTTAGTACTTTCAATAACAAAAAAAATTTTAATAAAAATAGTTTAAGATTAATTTATACAACAAAACTTTTTTCGTCCCCAAAATCATCATAATAAAAACTCGGTTCTTTTTATGGACATTCGGTTTATATAAGCAGGTATAATTATGAATCATATTATTTTTCTTCATTGGTGATATTATATATTAAGTTACTCCGGCCAACACGAGGTCACGACGTATACTATAATATATATAATATATATATTATAATTATTAGTAGTTAGTATATATATTATTATATATGATATATAACTATATATATGTATATTATATGAATATATATATATAATAATATATAAGTATAGTAGCATTATATATATAGACAAATTTATATTCCACTATGTCATTGGTACTTCAATTCTATCGAGCGAAGTGGTACGCGCATAAGATTTGTTTGAGAAGTAGGAATTAGAATGTCGATTGTGATGCTTGGTCTTCATAAAGCCCAGTACGCTGGGACAGTCAATAACCCACAGATATTATATACCTGTTTTTTTTAATCTTATCTTGCTTTTAGTTTTTTTCTTCATTTTCATGCCAAATTAAATGTTCGCTCGATTTCAAAAATCGTTTAGTTGTTATGTAGCTACTTTTAGTTTTTTTCTAGATAAGGATGTCAGTCTGTTCGGGATATACCTAGATCATATATATATAGATATATAATGATATATAGTATAAATATAGTATATATATATAACTCATTATATATATAAGATTATAGTATATATATATATATAATAAGTCTATTTATTATAATGATTATATATATATATATATAATGTATATATAGAGATATATATATAAGTAAGTAATATAAGAATAGGTAATAAATATAATTTATGCTACTAATATTGACTGCTTGTGTGAAAATTATAATTTTATGATATATATATATAAACTAGTATATATAATATAGTATTAATTAATATATATATATATATATATATATAATAATTATATAATATATATAATATATATATAATATATTATATAATATAATAATATATATATTTAAATATATTATAGTATATTTATATATAATCATATATATATACTATATCGATATTACAATATAATATTACTATATATAATATATAATATATATATAGTATATAGTATAATATATATATATTTAATATTTTATATTTATATATATTATATGTATATATATTAACTATATATATTATATATATATATATATTATATATATAGTATATATATATATATAGTAGATATATATATATAGTTATATATAGTATATTGTGGTGGTGATGTGGTGTGTTAGTGTGTTTGGATGTGTGTGGTGTGTGTGTGTGTGTGTGTGTGTGTGTGGTGTGTGTTGTGTGTTGTGTGTGTGTGTGTGTGGTCAGATTTGCTTATGGGTGTTATATCACAAGGATAGAAAGTTATAGCGTTTAATAGAGATAAGACTCGACGTCTACAACATTTGTTTAATAAATTTTTGATGTCATGAGGTGAATAAATAAAAATCCTATTTGGAGAAAACGATCAAGTAATAGTTTAGGTGTTGGACACTATGTATTGAGTCCTGATGGTTATAATATTAAATGTCTGAACCGAAGAGCATTAGACGCACGCTTGGATGTGTGAGTCGGAGGGGTCTTCAGTGAAGTTTCGCCAAATTTAACGCATTCAAGCTTCCCAATCGTTCATTATTTTTTCAAACCTTACCTAATTTTGTAATGGAATATCTCATCCATCATAAGTAATAGCGACCTGTCTTTCTATCAGCTGTAGTTAATTATTTTCTTAGCCACTGCTTTACTCTTCAGCAGAGTGACTGAACAACAGACATTTTCAATCGTGCTGATTGAAACTGGTAGAGCACATTGCAAGTTAGGAATAGTACAGTTGATTTTGCAAGAAAAAAGGGGTCGGCGTTCTTTAATAATTTTCAGTAGGTTCAAAGTCTTTACTTTTGCTTGTCCATTTTTAATCCGCCCCAAGCCCACAAGGTATACCATAAAGTCAGTTTCGGTAAATGAATTTTAATATGACATAGTATCATGATAACTCTGAAACTTTTTACGTTTCTCACGCAACCGCCTACGGGGCCAACCCGTAACCATAGAAACGCGATCAACATGAAAAAGATCAAAAAATGCCAGCACGTGTTGTTTTTCTAAGTACTGGGTCTCCTAGATGATGACGAAGTGGAGTTCATAAATGATAAGGCACAGTACATGAAGCTTCCATAGTTCAGCAGAAGTGTCGAGCGGAATGATTGTTTTTTGTAGTTTGAGATTGGTACTTTCTAGCTGATGCAGTTCTACTAAGGAACTAAGCAGTAATAACATTTGGCGTAAGAGAAGCAGCTTCAGCATTAATTTGATCAGCCATTTGCATTGGTCTTTGACCAAATAAATTCTTTGGAAATTATCAATGTACGCAGAAATATAATAATGTCGTTGGAATTTTTTGCGCTCTGTTATGTTCATCGCAAAATATATTGAATTTGGTTGAATTATATTGCTAAAATGTTATGTTCATCCCAAACATATATTAAAGCACGAAAACATCGATGAAGTTGGTATGTTAATGGAGGGGGGGGGGGGGGCCGCTTCTAATATTTTAATTATCTAAATTTATTGAAAGGTTAAAAATAGCTTACTATGATATTAAATCTACATCAGGAATATTTTTCTTTCAAGATTTGTTTCAAAGGCGTTTTCCTCTTTATAGGTCCTGTCTTCTTAATACTCTTTCTCTTTTATTGGTTCGGCAAATTTTAATTGCGATATTGCGATATTTAGATTGCCATTCAATATACCAAAATTAGCTCTCGATGGCTTACACGTGAAAATAATATTTTTTTTTTTTTTCATATTTTGCACCGCAGTTTCTTTTGAACTTATATTTTATTGCTGCCAATGCTGGCGTGGCTAGGCTCGTACCGTCTACCGTGTCCGGCGGCGCTTCGTACCACACCTTTCACGGGGCCCAGCCCTAACGCGCCGACCGCCGCCAGTACTCCTTTGATCCCTGGAGAGTGCCTGGGCACTGCCTCTCTGACGAACCGCATAGACTCGGGGCTCAAAAATGCTCG
>JABUQX010099004.1:2500-7500 GCA_015478945.1 Trachelipus rathkii
TATATATATATATTATTATATATGATATATATGATTCGATATATATATAGTATATATGTATATATATATTATATTGTATAAAATTATATATAGTATGATATATATATATATATATTATTAATAGTATATATATATGCAATTATATATTAATATGTATATATATATATATTATTATATATATATATATATATATATATTATATAATTATATCTTATATATACTATATATATATATATATATATTATATAATATATATGTATATTATTATATATATATATATATAATATATATTATATATTAGTATATATTATATATATATATATATATATTATATAACTATATGTATATATTATATATATTATATATATATATATATATATAATATAGTATTATAATATATATATATATATATTATGAATATATATATATATGTAGTATATAATATATATATTTATATATATATTATATATATGTTATATATATTATATATATATTATACTATATATATATATATAATATATATATATATATATGATTATTACTATTAGTATTATATATGTATTATATATATTATATATAAATTATTAGTATATATATATGTTATATTATATGTATATATAATTATATATCTTATTATATATAATTATATATAATAGCAAGGGCCCATATGGCTAATAATAGGTTATAGTTAATGTATATATAATTTTATGATATATATATATATATTAATATATATTATATATATATATATATATATTATATATATATATATTATAATATATATATATTAATATATATATATTATATATTTTTGCCCCTGGGGCTTTCTTTATTTGGGGGAGGGGGGGTCGCATGTCATTTCCAAAAACCAGGCAACCTCCACAGGGTTTGGCCACAGATCTCTCATTGAATCAAATTTGATAGAGTATGTCTGTAGAAGCGAGTGGGGTAGCACTGTAGGAGGTGTTTGACAGTTTCAGTGGGATGTATATGCTTATGATGCTGTGGGAGAAGTTACTGATGAGAATAGTAGTGATTAGATGTTGAAAGCATTGATCAGGTTAATAAGTATGATTGGTTTACGGTATGTAAGTGTTATGGTGGGAATAGTTTTTTTTTGGAATTTGGTTGTTAATAGGATATGAAATTTTGGTTGCCTGTCAGAATAAATGAAGCCATATTCGTAAAGTGGTGTTTTTAGGGTAATGTGTGGTGTCTGAGCTTCTTGTATTAGTGCTATGTCAAGGCTATGTTTATAGGAGGTAAATTTAGAATGTACTGGGTTGTTTCAAGCATTTATGTTAATTTTGGAAGGGATTATTTTAGCTTAAGTTATTATTGTTTAAGTTGTCAGGAGGTGAGGAGGTAGTTTGGGTTTACATATGAAACAAGCTCAAAAGTGGGTTTGCTGGAGTAGAGTCGTAAAGGGGAACATTTGCTTTTATAGATTCATCTATTGCAGTATAGGTTGGGGGAAACGAAAAGGTATTTTTGGTATATCGAAGTTGGATGGTTGTTTTTGGTTTATGGGCTGGTGTAGTGTGAATTAGTATGCAGAATGGGGGAGGTGGGAGAGTGAACTTTGGAGTTTGGGCGCAGGTAGGTTGGTGGGGTATACGGTTCGGCCGGATTGTATTATTGGGCATAATAAGTGATGAGGATTGTTATTATTATTATCTGGGTGTAGGGAATGGAGGAAGTTGACCTTGGTGTTTCTGGTTTGCTATTGACTGGAACAGGTTTTTGAAGTCTCGTACTTGCTGCGCAATGGGAGGTGAGGTATAAAACACAAACGCAAAATACAATAAAAGACCATAAACACAAAGTAAAAGCATATATGGATACATATATAATGTGCTATGGGAATTATTACGATCAGGGACGGCTTCGTCCATTTTGGGGGGCCGCCAACAATGGTTTTTTTTAGGTGCGAAAAATGTAAGATACCATATTACATTGACTATATCTGCAAGTAAATGATTACAAATCATTAAGGAATGTGATATAACATGGCATAAATGATTTTGTTTTTTCAGTACGGTGAAGAGATTTAATTACAGTAGGTTAATCATATTTCGAAATTTTAGGCAAATCTGTCGATGACATGGAAATATAGATCTTAAATCAAAAGCAGTGTTGTTCTTTTAAGAGTGGTATGAGTATTGTGCCCACAACGAAGCCTGAGGCGTCCATTAGCAGTACAACAAATGCATGGAATTTTCCGGAATGCTATTTTGTTGGGACTGAAAATGGGGTGTTTGATTGAACGTCATTTAATACTGAATGTTGGAAACCAATGTTTGCAACGCCCGAGAACGAAATTACATAGATTGGGGAGATTTTCGGGTCTTGGGGTCTTCTTCCGACCAGGTTCAGGACTTCATGTCGCGATTGGCGCATTATATCTGGAAGAGAAGTGAGTACGAGATAGTGTGGGTAGCAAGGGGAAAACGCTTGATAGTTGGAGAGAGTATGACAATAAGTATGATTAGTAGATGATCTGATCCTATAGGTAGTGCAGTGATATAGTAGACGGATGATCGAGGTGTAATTATTCATTGTAGCCTGATAGATGTAGTATAAGGAGTGAAGCTATAGATTGAAGAAATTATTTAAGTTGTAGGGACGTTGGATGTGTGAGAGCGATATATAAGAAGATTAAATAAGTATGGCGTGGCGATATAGTATATGATGTTATAATATTATATTTAGTTTAATATATAGGTAACATTTTTGATGAGAGTGCTGACTGTGATCTCGTGTAGGGCAGATGGACGTGTTGACAGACAGCAGAGGAATGGAGAAGAATGAGCTAGGAGATATGGGAAAGAAGACACGGAGTGTATGAAAGATAGAGATGGAGAAAGTTTTAGTAGAAGTTTGTTTGTAAGTAGAGAGAGGAAGGTAGTGCGAATGATGAAGATGTGGAGATGATGAATGGGAAGAAGTACAGACAGGTGATGTGTGTTTTTGATGAGTACACAAAGTCGGAAGAGGGCCTGCTTGCAGACACACCTGTGTTGTGGCCTAGGATTCACTGCAGAGCAGATAAAGTAGGATTAAATTATAGAGAAGAAGACCGAAAGAAAATATTTTAGTGTGGCGTCTTAAAATTTTTTGATTCAAAATTTTGTTATAGATCAAAGATAATAATTGATAGTATTAGTTTTATATAAATGAAGAGTGGAGAGGGGAGACACAAAACTAAATATCCGAAGTTCTTTGGATACACATTAAAATTTAATAGCAATGAATAAAGAGAATATATTAGATCAAAATTAAGTTCATTTGAGGAGGAGCAAAAATATAAAAAATGTCGTTTCTGTTTCGCCACTATATAAAACATGGCTAATTTCAAATTTAAACAATGATAGCTATAGAATAGGTATTTGCAGTATTAGTGGAGATCGTGATGAATATTTGTCAATATGTAAGAGAGAATGGTATAGGTATCGAGAACAGTCTTCGAGTTGATGTGTGTGTGTGATGTTTACGGGGGCGATCAGGCTAGCAACGGTCTTTACATTTGTTTGGTTTATATGGCTTTGAAGAACTCTGGGATAAGATTGAATCTTTTTTTGCGCCTAGAACGACGATCTTCTGGAGAGCTTCTGGGAGAAGAGCCTTTCGTTTTATGCATGGAAAGAAGATGCTAGTTCCAGCTGAAAGGGTGAAACCCTACCCGAGTGTATAACTCAAGGACTGGCATCAAAATCATTGCGCCAAAGAAAGTTTTCTAGAGTGCTCTAAGATCAACAGTTTCGGGGCCAGAAGGAAGAAAATGCTGGTCCAACAGACATGGCGAAAGCCCTACATGGGAGATGGTATAATCAAGTATATATAGTATCTATATATATATAATATATGATATGGTATATATAACTATATATTCTATATATCTTTATGATATAGTATATAGTTTATGATACATTAAAATTAGTAAGATAACTTATATACTATATATATATATATATTAGTATTATATATATATTAGTATATTAGTATATATATATATATATATATATATAGTCACATAGTATTATAGCTATATATAAGATATATACGATGATATGGTAGGGAGATGTAGTAGATAGGTAGTATAGAATTATACAATTGGTAATCTGATAGAGTAAAATATAAATAAGAAAGATAGGGATACTAAAGAATATAGTATAAATATATATATTAGGTAAATGTAGTATTATAAGTTATATTATTGGTTAATTTTATTTACATATAGTGAATGAAGTGAATATCAGGTATATAATAGAGATAGATAGTGTATAGGTACTAATAGTATAAATAGTATTTACGGGGGTGTATGTAAGGAAGTAGAGTACTGAATATTATATAGCTAGGGTAGAATGAGTAATAGGTGGTTGAGGCTAGAGTATAGAGGGGTTAATAATCAAGTACCTATATATATAATTGCTAAGGTATAGATATTATATATATATATATATTAAGCTATTATGTATATATATATAGATAATATATATATATTTAATATATGTATATAGTATATATAGTTAAATATATATATATATTAATATCTGTGACATAGTATTAAGCTGATATAATAAATAGTATAGGGTAAGTGGGTAGTACAGAATATGGTTGCACCGGTTATAATTAATGGGGAAGTGGAATGAGAGAAGTATGATGTAATACTCCACACATATGACTCACTGGTCAAAATCGTTCAGGTTGAAATGTGGGACATTGTGGCGTAAGGTATAGGTGTCATTGTAAGAGGATGTGGATATGGGGATGGAGATATCATTGAAAGATATGGTCTCTAGGGTGTCGAGCGAGTAGTCTATGTGCTAGAGCAAACGATGGCGTCGGGCCCTTAGGTAATTAGACAGGTTAGGTCTTCCAAATGAATAGATTTTAGGGTAATTGGAGAAGGTTGTGGGTAATAATTTTTAGTAGGCAAAAGATTAAAAATTAAAACTTGATTTGCTATAGAAATAGAACTTACTTTTTTTATTTTTTTG